>JAREIS010000662.1:0-68932 GCA_030060385.1 Muscicapa striata striata | reverse complement strand
GATGATGATCCAAAATATCTCTGAAGGGGCCCTTGGGAGCATGTTGAGGGAGTTTGCACATTCTCACAGAGGTAATCAATGACACAGACATCCAGAGGGGCAATAAGGGAAGTCTAGAAGGGATTTAGACAGCAGTATTCAGGGGATAAGTGGGAAAGATGAGCTGGTGTGTTTTATTCCACCAGTGCTAGAGATGTCGGGGATGGGTTTGAAATGCAGGAACTTTTCTTTATTCCTAATTCTGATTGTAATTTACTGAGAAGGGATTTGATGGCTAATTTAGGAATACAAATTAATATTGTAAAGGTGATACAGAGTTGTGCCTTTGTCTGGCAGATGTCTGGCAAGGCCGATGCTAAAAGGAACACAGAAGTGTGGGCAGCGCCAGGAAAACAGAGAAATTAGAAATGGAGCCTCTCCAAAGTACTTTAAAGTAACCAGGACAAGTGGTCTCTAAAAGCAATACCCTATTCCAAGGGAGGGAAGGAAGGCCTGTTATTGAGTCCCTGCTAAAGGCAGGGCTTTTGGAACCAGGGATCTCTCCATATAATGCTCCTATCCTGCCAGTTACAAATCAGATGGAATTGATAGAATGACCTCATTCTATTCTAATACCTCAACGCTGTGGTATGGAGAAAATAAACAGCAAACCAGTAAATGAAATAAAACCAAACCGATCAGCTCCCCAGCCACAGCTCTTCCAGACTCAGAAATGAAATTGGAAATGTATGTGGATGTTAAACAAGGTCATGCGAAAGGAATTCCCGTGGTCAAGTGTTTAACCCAGGGGCCAGAGTGGTCTCATTGTGTGCAGAATTGTGCAGCCACAGCTTTAATGGGACCTGAGGCCCAAAAACTGAAGGCAGAAGGATCTCCGGTTGTTCAACTCTGGCACCAAGTTAAAGCTTTGATAACCAAAAGAGCTTCTACATGGATGAGCAGTGCTCAGTGATTACAGAATGAAACTTGTTCAGTGGCACAGGAGGATTTAGAACTGAGGCAGGGGAAGGGTTGAACCCAGCCTCCTGTTTGAACAGCCTGCACAGGGGCTGGCAACAAACCCATGGCTGCATTCAAGGGACAGAGCTCCAGAGCCAGCACAGGAGAGATTGATGAGACATTCCCTGACCTGAGGGACAAAATGTGTTCATGGATGGGTCTGCAAGGGCAGCAGAAGGGAAAAGAGTTCCAAGACACGCTCTGATTAAGGAAAGGGAATTAGAGCAAGCGCAGGTCACCGCCCGCATGGTCAGCTCAACCGGCGGAGCTGCGTGTGCTTGGAAGAGCCTGGCACTGAAATGCCCTGAGCAGGAAGGCTCAAATATCTGCTGGGGACAGCATGGCAGCTAACAGGGTTTATCCCATATTCCCTCCCCCCTCCCCACCCAGAGGCACAGGGGATGGGTGTCACAGTCAGGTCATGTCACAGCCGCCCCCCTCAGGGACAGGAATCCTTGTCCTGATCCAGTACGGGGTCCTTCCCACGGGACACAGCCCCTCAGGAACAGGCTGCTCCAGCGGGGATCCCCCACGGCCTCACAAGTCCCGCCAGGAGCCACTTCTATGGCCCTGCAGGGGCTTCCACGGCCTCGGGGCCTCTCTCAGGCCGCCCCTGCTCCAGCCCAGACACCTGACAGGACTGCAGGTGGGTCCCTGCTCCATCCCGGCCTCACCCCAGCTCCCAGCGCCTTCAGCTCCAGCTCAGGCCGAGCTCACGGCGGTTCAGGGCAGCAGCGGCTCCTTCGGCCTCAGCCCGGGCCGGGCTCAGCGCCGCAGCAGCTCCGCAGGCGAGGTTTCCAAATAATGGCGGAGCGCAGGGACAGGGAGGGGTCGCGTGCACAGCCCGCCCCTCGCTGCGATTGGCTGATTCTGCCGTCACTCCTCACTCTCGCGCGCTGATTGGGCAAAACAGGAACAAGCCCGGCCCCGGGGCCAAAGGCGCCATTTTCGCCTTGGCACGGACTCCCCTCTCCTTCCCCGAGTGCGGCCATTTCTCGCAAACCTCGCCTGAGGAGCGGCTCCGGCGCTGGGCCCGGCCCGGGCATCGGGCCAAGGAGCCGCTGCTGCCCTGAACCGGCGGGAGCTCGGGGTGAGCGGGAGCTGAGGGCGGTGGGAGCTGGGGGTGATGAGCCCGAACCGGAGCAAGGGATGTTTGAGAGAGGCCCCGGGGCTGTGCGGGAAAATTCACGTGGTCAGAGTTTTGTGTGCACACAGGAGACAGAGGAGTCCTGTGAAAGTGACTTTATTGATGAACAATGGGAGAGGCTGCGAGCATTTTCTATGCGGTCTCTAAAACGCAGTCCTCTTTTTTTATCCTCATTTTCCCGGCTTCATCTCCCTCTCCCTTTCCCCACTGGCTGAGGTACTTGGAAGGTTCAGACCTCCCGATCCGCCTGCTGCATGTCCTCCTTAATTTGCACCCCTCCTTTATTATTACATCCTTTATTTCCGGCTCTGTTAAGTGTTTCTCCTCCTCCAGGTTCAGGAATTGAGCAGGATCTTGGCTGAGCAGCAGTCTATGTCAATTAGTAACGTTTTCTGAAACTGAAGATTTCTCCAATTGCTTTCTCATGTACAAGTCCCTTGTCCTATTTCCAAGCAGATTCACTCATTGACTCTGTTTTTTGTTCCTGAGTCCTCTTTGGTTTGGGATTATTCTCAGTGCCCTCACTCCCTGTCCTTTTGTAGCCGTTTCTGGATCAGGCCTGGCTGCCACCTGCATCCCCTTGCTCACCTGCTGAATGAGCTGCACTCAGCAAGGTGTCGAGCATGGGAAAAAGATGAGAGTTGCTGCAGCACATCAGAGGAGGAACAGCATTCGTTTAACCCATGCTCTGCCAGGAACGCCGAAAACATGTCCCATTCCCATCCTTTCTCTGTTTGGACTGGTACATCATCTACTTTATTGTTTCCTTTGCTATCTGTTTTACCACTTTTCAGTTATCATCTATTTGCAAACAGCAGTTCAAGTCGTTGAATTTTACACAAACTCCTCTTCTTTCTGTTAATAGATAATCTGATTCCATCCCTGGTGAAATGTCTTCATTTCAGTGGATTGGTAGACAGGAAGGTCAGGAGCTGGAGCTGTCTGGTTGGGTATTATTTCAAAGACTGATTATATAATCTTTATTACATAATTAATGGTTAGAGCAGTAGTAACAATATTAGTAATAACAATAACAGTAATAATAATAATAATAATAATGTAAAACATAATAATGGTCATAATAAAAATAATAATAATTATTATTTCTTAACCTAATTATGCCGCTGAAATTATGGATGGATTTTCTGTCTCCTGATATGAATTTGTCAGGTTTCCCAGCGGCTGGTCCATGGATTTGTAGGATTTGTTCTGGTGTCTGTTCATCTTTTCCTCACTTTTGGGCATTCCCTCCATCCAGGGCTTCATCAATTGACCACTTTTCTATAATTAAATCGTCAAATACTTCAATTCCCAGCTGATTTCACTGGACTAGCAAAAACCCCCCAGTGCTCTAATAGACCCTGTATAACCCTGACAGTGACAGCACATGTTGGAGTGGGGAGAGGGATGATTCCCCCACTATTTTTTAGTAAAGTTTTCACAACATTCTCCATTTGCTGTTTCCCTTTGCAGCTTAACCAGTTTCTGTTGCAGTCAGATATCCTCACTATGGGCTCTGCCTTTAGCTGTGCAAATTCCATCTGTGCAAGCAGGCAGAGCTTGGGGTGAGGGCCAGAGGGAATCAGCCCAATTCCTCCCCCAGGCAAGGAGACCCTGGTACATTGTCCACACTTTGCCCCAGGAGTGTTAATTTGCATTTCTAAAGCTCCTCTTCTGGCTGCCTGGAATTAACCTTCTGTTCAAGAGCAGCCATTGAATGACTCACTTGTGGCTGCCCCCACAATCTGTTTTTTTTTCCTTTTTTTCTTTTCAACAATATTCTATTAACTGTTTGTGCATTAAAGCATCTCCTTTGAAGCTCCTATACTTTTGCAAAAGGCAACCTAATGGTGTATATCTAAAAACCCATATGGAAATTTTGCCATCACTAAGAGCCGTGCACAAATACACATAAAATATTTCAAATGAAATCAAGCTTTTTCTACTTCTCCTGGGAGTAAAAATTCGTTGTCACATCCCAGGCCCAAACTTAACTGACAACACAAAAGTAGGATTATTCTCAACTAGGTGGAGAATTTCCAGAGTAAGGAATTCCAAACACCAATTCTAAGGGAGTTAATTGAATATCTGCCCTGAATATGGTTTTTATTCTTGCCAAAGCCAATGGCAAAAGCCATACTCATGGCATTTTGGTTTCTATCACCAGCTTCCAATGGAGTTTCTTTATTTCTCCATTTATTCTTTCTACCTGACCTGAGCTCTGGGGTGCCAGGGCTTGTGTTGGTCCCATTGTATTCCTAAAGCAGCCATAACCCCCTGAAGGATCTTTCCTGTAAAATGAGTTCCCCATCTGAGTCTGTTGCTTCCACAATCCCTTATCTTGGAATTATTTGTTTTAGAAATACCTTAATAAGCGATCTAGTAATTCCTGAAGAGGTCAGAATTGCTTTTGCCCCCCTGTTAGCTGCCATGCTGTCCCCAGCAGATATTTGAGCCTTCCTGCTCAGGGCATTTCAGTGCCAGGCTCTTCCAAGCACACACAGCTCCGCCGGTTGAGCTGACCATGCGGGCGGTGACCTGCGCTTGCTCTAATTCCCTTTCCTTAATCAGAGCGTGTCTTGGAACTCTTTTCCCTTCTCCTGCCCTTGCAGACCCATCCATAAACACATTTTGTCCCTCAGGCCAGGGAATGTCTCATCAGTCTCTCCTGTGCTGGCTCTGGAGCTCTGTCCCTTGAATGCAGCCATGGGTTTGTTGCCAGCCCCTGTGCAGGCTGTTCAAACAGGAGGCTGGGTTAAACCCTTCCCCTGTCCTCAATTCTAAATCCTCCTGTGCCACTGAACAAGTTTCATTCTGTAATCACTGAGCACTGCTCATCCATGTAGAGGCTCTTTTGGTTATCAAAGCTTTAACTTGGTGCCAGACTTGAACAACAGGAGATCCTCCTGCCTTCAGTGTTTGAGCCTCAGTTCCCATTAAAGCTGTGGCTGCACAATTCTGCAGTGAGGCCACTCTGGCCCCTTGGTTGAACATTTTTGCTCAAAAATCCCTTTGGCATAGCTCTGTGTAACATCTACATTTTAAAAAGAGAGGTTCATTTTCCTGGTAAATATTTAAAGTTTTAATAAAAGGCAATAAGAGACAAACAATAAAGCAAAAGGTTATAACAGCAGGATGCTTGGCCTTCAGCCAGGAGCACACCCTAACTCAGAAAGCATTTCCTTAAATGCATCAACCTCTTGCATATTCATCAGTCTTTCATGCATTGTTCAAACACATTCCCCCCCAACCTGTAAACCAACATTTTTTCCTTCCCTGGAGGTCTGGTGTCCCATAAGCCAAGAATGTGGAAAATTTCCTGATAATCTTTTCTTTTCTACCATTCTCTGAGTTAGTTACATTAACAAAAGCTTTTTACCTCACTGTGTTATAGTCCAAGAAAAATATATTTATCGCAGTGCTATTTATAAGTTTTGTTAATAGCAAAACTAGAAGAAACTGTATTAACACAGCCAATTTTCCAACATTATACATATAGCATTCATTTTAATATTTGCCAAAAGCCAATCATGTAATATGCACTGTAACACACAAACAATTAAAATTTCTTTTGTTAGTCTGGAAGAGCCATGGCTGGGGCAACAATCATTTTGGTTTTATTTTGTTTTCTGAAGTTCTGCTGTTTCTTGAATCCATACCACAACATTGAGGCTATCTGGGTTTAAAAACTCATACGAAGTTCTGGCTGGAACAGATAATCCTCAGTCCAGGTCCTGCAATTCCTTATTAGTCCTCAGAATTATCCCAGCTCCATTTTCCACTTTTGTACAGCTAACGATATTCATGGCTCTGTTCAGTCTTTGTTCTTCTTCTGGGAGTTCATGAATGTAGCAGGACCTTGGCTGAGCAGCAGTCTGTGTGGTCAATTAATAACATTTTCTGAACCTGATGGCTTCTGCTGTCACTTCCTTATGTGCACGTCCCTGGCCCTGTCTCCAAGCGGATTCCCAGCATCTGTTTGTAAAGACACTTTCCTGTTCTTCCTTCCATGGGGGTCCAGGCAGAGCCGCAGCTCCCAGCGTTCCCCACCTGGACCCCACCTGCCCCCGGGCCCCAGCGCCCCCGAGGGGAATTTGGGGAGGTGGGAGGGGCAGCGCCAAGGCCGGGCCCCCGCTGCCGTGGCGGGAGCGGCTGCAGTGGGGACCGAGTGCGGGCGGGAGCGGCCGAGCCCAGCGCTGCCCCAGCCCGAGCTGCCCCAGCTCCATCCCTGCCCCTGCGCTGGGATGCTGTGGGTTTGGGGGGAAGAGGGAGCCGGCAGGGGGTGCTGGGCCTGGGGGCAGCAGGAGAAGGGAAGGAGAAGCAGGGCTGGAGAACAAAATGGTCAAAGGATGGACGTGGGAGGAGAAGGTGGGATTGTGCAGGAGGAGGAGGAATAGTAGGAGGAAGAGGAGTGTGAGGAAGAGTAGAGACACAGAAGGAGGTGGAGCAGAAACAGGAAGCAGCACAAGGTTCCACCCCTCTCTTTATCTGCAGCCTCCCCTCCACCCCCAGGAGTGTTGCACCCCCACATGCAGCAGGTGACCAAAGACAGGGATCCACGATTTTCATGGGGGTGAATCTCGGTGTTTTGGAGATTTATTGTGAAGGTTTGTGCTTTCGTTTTTTGCAGGCCCTGAATCTTTGTGTTTTAGAGGGGGGTTTTGCTGAATTTTGCTGTTTGGGGTGTTTTTCATTTACGTCTTGAAGATCTGAAGGATTTTCAGTTGGGATCTCCGTGTTTTTGAGCTTCTTGTGGACACAAAATGTCCAATGATTTCCTGACATGAACTTGGGCAAGGAGGAGCCCCCAGCCCAAGGCCCTCTCCTCTCGTCTTTTCCCTTAACCAAGGTTTGTCATTCCTAAGGCATAAGCGGATGGAAGCGGAGGAAAAGCCCCAGAGATCCCTCAGGAGGAGGGGCTGCAAACCCAGCCCAGGGAGCTGCGAGGAGGAAAGACCCTCCCTGAGCCGGGAAGGCGGCCGGAGATGCAGGCAGAGCTCAGAGCTGGTGGAGAAGCCTCATGGAGGGGAGAAGCCCCACAAGTGCTTGGAATGTGGGAAGGGTTTCAGCTGGAGCTCTGAGCTGATCCGGCACCAGATGGCCCACACTGGTGAAAAGCCCTATGAGTGTGGGAAATGTGGAAGAGTTTCAGGACATCTCCCACCTGCTGCGGCACCAGGTGATCCACACAGGGGAACGGCCCTACACCTGCTTGGAATGTGGGAAGAGCTTTGGGGTCAGCTCAAACCTGAGAATCCACCAGCGCATCCACACCGGGGAGAGGCCCTACAAGTGTCCTGAGTGTGGGAAGAGGTTTCAGACCAGCTCCAATTGCCTCAGACATGAGCGGATTCACACAGAGGAGAGGCCCTTCCGCTGCCCTGAGTGCCGGAGGGATTCAAGCAAAACTCCCATCCTCACTGCATCAGCGCATCCACACTGGGGAGAGGCCCTACGAGTGTCCTGAGTGTGGGAAGAGCTTCTCAGACAGCTCTCACTTGACCCGACACCAACGGAGGCTCCACTAAGGGAAGCCCTGTGAGTGCCCCGAGTGTGGGAAGAGCTTCGTGCTCTGCTCCAGCTCCATCCCCCGTGGGAGGATCGGTGTTGGATAATCCCCAGTGACCCCCGTTGGGCAGAGCCCTGGTGATCCGTGGCCCTGGTGATCCATGTTGGGAAGACACCTGGCTGGGGGGGCTCTGCATCATCCTGTCTTCCTGTGGGCACCTGGATGAACACGGGCAGAATGTGTATTGGGATGCAAACTGAAATTGGGAATTCCTTGGGGAGAATGGATTTGTTGACTTTTAACTCATGAAAATCTTCTGTATTCAATCCTAACTTCTGGTGACATCCAGGAATGCTAAATGATCTTGAGGTCTTTTCCAATGTGGTGGTTTGTAAAGATGTCCTGAAAATTTTTACCTGCGGAGACCTGGGCAATCTCCCTTGTATCTGACAAGAACCAGTCAGTGTGGGATTTTTAATACTGACACGTTGTTACAGCAATAAGCAATTTTTTGCCTCTTTGTGAAACACACACGTAAAGACAAAAAGCCCCGGGACAGTTCTCTTTCCCTTCCAGCCTCTCACACAGTAACACCAGCCCAGGCCCCTCCACTTTGCCCGGGCCGGGCAGGGGCAGGCGGGCTCTGACTCAGAGCTCAGGAAGCTGCCGGGCCCCGTTTCCAGCCAGGGACCCCGATATCCAGGGAAAGGAAAGGCAAGGCCCGTTGCTCACATCCCTGCCCCCCGGCACGGCCGCGGCTCGGCAGAACCCTGCCCTGCCCCGGCCCGGAGCGGCTCCGAACGGCCGGGCCCGCCCCGCTGCCCACGGGCCTGGGGGAAAAACAGCTGAGCCCCGTTCTGGCAAGGCCCCACAGCCTTGTCTGCTGGGCAGGGTGGAGGAAGAACCCCCGGCCCGCGGCTGGAATTGAGCGCAGCGGGCGCCGGAGAACAGCCATGAAACCAGAAACTCATCAGCGCTTCTCTGACTAAACCCTGCAGTCCTCACCCAGCCCCCAGCGTGGCCTGGAAAGACTCTTTATTGTAAATAACTCAACAGCCCCACCTGGAAAAAATCACAAAACCCTCTGCTGCCTGGGTAAGGTATTAACTCTTTGAATGCCGAGAATAAAACTTTACAGATACAGTATTCTCTCTCCTAAATAAATTAAAAATTAAAAAAAAAAGTAGTATTACACACAGAAACCATATAAAAACACCAAAATCAAACAAAAAGAGAAGTCAAATCCGAAATAAAGAAAGAAGCAAAGTTGTAAACTAAAATTTCTCTTTTTTTTTAAACTATGGGGAAAAATCTCTTATTTCCCTATGACACATAAAAATATTATGAAGTGAATATGATTGTTCTAACTGTAAGTATAAACAAAAGCATTAATATTAAAGTAAGAAAATGTTAAAATTGCTGTAATCCCCTAAATTTAAAAAATAAAAAATCCATGGCTGTTCCCCCAAAAAGAAGAAAAGAAAATAACCTCTGTTCTCAAAAAAAAAGTAAGTTTTTGCTTAATCTGATATAATCCTTGAAGTTTGCCTCATAAGTTAATATAGTCCTTAGTAAAAGTTATGAGAAAAACTGTTAAATTGAAAAAAGGGTTTTTAGATACAAATCAGATTTCCATTCTCCCAGGTGGCCAATCCCTCTAATATGAAAACCAAACAAAAACTTTCTTTTAAGAAATCTTTATACATTAAAAAAAAAAATCTCCTTTTTCAAGTATATTTCTAGAAGTTATTTTAAAGGTGGTAAATTAGGTCTTTTTTTGTACATTTTTAGTATGAAAAAATAAAGTTTTATTCTAGGGTTTTTTTTTTCCTTATAGTTTCTAGTAATAAAATTTCTCTTTATACCATTTAAAGTTAAACCTGTGTTTTGCCTTCCTCCTAATCCTATCTTGCAACAAAAAAGTTCAAATTAATAAACCAAAACCACTACATCCAACCTCAGATATTCCTGGATTTTGATTTCCTGTTGCCCAAGGGTGTCTTCTGCAGCAAAGTGCTGATGGACTGGGGCAAAGACCAAGATTTTGGAGACAGTGAGATGGAAACCCCTCCAAACAAGGTTCTTCCACCCAAGCACGTGGATCCTCAGCTTGCATAAACACGGAAATGCTTTTCTATTGGCCTTGATTTGCTTTTGATTTCTCTTCATCCCTTTAAAACATCCAACACTGGGGTAAAAATAAAGACACTGAACTGAGACATGAGTGGTGACATGGTGGGACATGGCCAGTGACACGTGGGGACATGGCCATGGCCGGTGCCATGGGGGGAACTTGCAGGGGCTGTGGGGGATGCTGGGTTTGAGGGAGTTGAGGGTTCCTGGGAGGCACTTGGGGCTTGCTGAGGGCTTTGGGGACCCCAGGCCGAGCGGCTCCGGCTGCGCTGGGAGACCCTGGCGGAGGTTCTGGGGCAGCTGCTCAAGGACCCCCTGCCCTGGAGCCCCAGCCGGGCATTGGGCTCCTGGAAGGGAATGAACGTCCTTGTCCCCAGGAGGGAAATCCCAGCACCCCCAGGGTGTTGGGGGCAGCTGAGAGGCCACAACAGGGAGGGGAAAGCCAGACAGAACTGTCCCCCTCCAAAACTGCATCCCAAAAATCCCAAAACTCAGGCGTTCTCCTAGGAAAAAGTGGCAATGAGGTGCCTGAATTGTGAGATAGGGAGTATGGGACCTCCAGAGTAAAGAGGAGGGGCCTGGAACCCCCAAAACCAAGCATGTGGGATGGGAGTGATGGATTGGGGGGCAGTGGGGAAGAGGTGGAAGAACATGGGATAAGTGAAGGTGAGACCCTCAAAGAGTAGGGGAGGGGGCTGGGATTCCCAAATTGCATTGGTAGGGGTCCCACTCCTCCTCCTTTCTAGTCCTCCCTCCTCTTCCCATTCTTTCTGATTCTTCTCCCACTCCTTTCTTTGCCCTTATCCTCTCTCCCTTCTCCTGCTCCCCCTGGGCCCAGCACACACCCTTGGCCCTTTCCCCCCATTTTCCCAACACCATCATGTTCCGTGGAATGAGCCAGGTTGGAGCCGGGGCAGGTCAGGCTGGGGCAGTGCTGGACTCCTGGCCCCGTCTGGGTGCCCCCCATGCGCCCCCCTCCCCTTCAGCTGAGGGGGTTTCTGGCACCTTTGGGGTTGGAGCGGTGCCGTGTTGGGTTTCAGGTTCTTCCCAAGGCCCCCCAGAGCAGGGTGAGAAAGGGGAGACACAATCTCTCCTGGCGTCCCCATTCCCAATCCCTGCCAGGGCCCCTTCTGGCCGCTCTGCCCCCAGTCATGGCTCCCCCCTCGGGTCCTTCTTTCCCCACTGGGCGCCCAATGAACAGGAGCAGGCAAACTGGGAAGCTTTATTGGGAATACTGGGAGTTGTTCAGGGGCAGAGTGACACTGGGCTGGGGGTCCCTGGGGGAGCACACACGTTCACCTGAGTCCCTCTGGTCCCCAGACAGGTGAGCTCCCAGCACCACCAGTACCACCAGTACAGCCCCAGCTCCCCCAACACGCCCCATCCCCAGCACCGGGCGGTGCCTCCAGCCCCAAAGCAGCCGTGCTGTGCCATGGGGGGTCCCCGTGGCCTCACCCCCTGCAGCCTGGTAGTACCAGTCTGGGCCAGTTTATAGTGTGGGCAGGCAGCATCAGAAATCATTGAAGTGGGTCCATCACAAGCCGTTTAGAAGCACCTAAATTGGTGGAAAGCATCAGGATTCTTCCAAAAAAGGGGTCACCTCCACCCATAAACTAACCAGGAAATCCCCCAAAGCATCCCCCAAACTTTATAACCCCCTAAAACTGGCAGAAAGCAGCAGGATCTTCTGTAATAGGGGATTCCAACATCCTTCCCTGTGGGGCCCCACTCCAGTGTCAGAGCGTGCAAGAAAGAAGCTACTCTGAGTCCCTCAGAGAGAGAAAAGAATGCAGGGATTGAATTAAAGCCTTTGGAGAAATTAAAATATATTAAGCCACAGATATGAAGTAGAAGTGTAAGTATTAGTTTTAAGTAAGTAGGAATATTATTGAGTCACATAGATAAGAAGTATAAGTTTTAGTTTTAAGTAAGAATATACTATTAGTGCCTTACTTAAGAGAGTTAAAAGCCCTAAAATCTAGTTAAATGTGTAGAAACTTAGCCCCAGACTGTCTTAGGTTACAATGTAAAGATGTGCCCAGAAGTATGTGTTCTGTCACCATCTTCATGAACTGTGAAAACCACATGGGGCAGTGTTCCTTATCTCCGTGGGAAATATCCTCTGCTAATGGGCCATCTGTTAAAAACCTGGTGAGGCAATCACCTTTATCTTTTTCACAACCCATCCTCCCTCCAGGAAAATAATATCTGTTAATGGACCATTGAGTTGCACTGCCTGACTGATAAAATTCCATCATCCCATTGGGAGATGCTCCAGCCAGGGGAGGAGCCAAGCCATTCCTAGCTAGGTAATAACTGAAATTTGGAACATCAAGGCAGCCATTACCTACTTGTTTCCAGAGAACAAGAGCTACCAGACTTTTCCAGGGGATCACTACTTCAGCAAGACCACTTCATCTGGACTGCTACCACCACCCTAACTAGCAGAATGTCAGGTTGTATTCTGACTCTGTCACTGGTTTTCATTTGTACTATTGCATGGGGTTTTTTTGTTTTTTTCTTCTTTTTCCTATTGAATTGTATTTCTGACTTGGAGTCTCTCTCTCACTGGTTTTGCTTTCAAACGAGTACACCACCATAATGAAATTATAGTAAAAAACATTGCTTACATTTTCTAGGTAGAACAGATAGAGCCATTTACAGGAATAGACAGAACTATATGTGTAAATTATGACACTACTTTCGTACTCTAGATCTAAGACTCTAGTAGGTTTAGAAGGAATGTTTTACATTCTTTTTTTTTAGCTTGTTGGATGATTTACGAATAAAAACCCCTGTACTGTGGTGAGAGACCACCATCTTCTTCACCACCTGGAAGAAGAAGAAGAAATGCCAGGCTGCTGCAGCTGCTGCTGTTTCTTCTATCCAGGACCCTGTGCCAAAAGCCTTTAGCCTGGACTTTAATATTCTGAACTCTTTGCCTTTGAGACTGATGTACTTCTGCAATAAACAACTTTACAGCAACCAACAACTGCTCTTGTCTCTTTGAAGACCCAGACCCATGAATAACTCGACAAGAGCCAGGTGACTTCCCCCTCCCAGTAACTCATCCCTCAGGATTGCAAGGTGCTCCAAACCCTCCTCAGTAACCGGATCGCCCCAAGCTCTTCATCCCAACGTGTGGCTGTCTCATGACAGACGCCATCCCAGCCATCCTGCCTCTCCCAAACACAGCCCCATTCTTGGCAGGGCAGAGCTGCTGCCGGGGGAATCGGTGTGTGCAGGGGATCCTTTATCCCCCTCGTGCAGCTCCAAGCTCCCGAGGGCAAAGTCCTGGTTTCTAGGGCTGTGCCCCTCCCCAAATTTGTCGTGTTCAATACCCAAGTGTGACAAGCCCATGCCCTGTGGCAGCAGCTGGTGCCGGGACAGCCCCAGGAGCTGCATTAATGCCCAGCACTGCCCAGGAGGGACTGATGGGAGGGGAGTTCATAAGAAACCCCCACGGCCCTTGCTGTGCATGGGAAGGGAAGGTTTTTTAGTACCTGGGATCGATTTTCAGGGGTTTCTGTGCAGTAGAACAGACTGTGAGAAATTAGGAATGGGGCTGCAGCCGAGCCTCATCCCTAATAGGGTGCAGCTGTGTAGGAGAGGTGAACATCATTAAAGGAAAAGGAGAATGGAATGCTGATTCAGAAATCAGCAAAATCAGAAAAGAGTAAAAGGGCTCACAAGTGTTATATATACAGGAAAAGGGTATAAAAGGTTGCACTGGGAAGTAATAAAGTGCTGATACTTTAAATTATTCCTGGTGTCAGTTGTTTGTCCTCCGTCGTTTCTGGGCTCCGAGGGACTGAAGTGGTGGCAGCAGGAGCTGTGGGGCCTAGGCCTTGAGTGCAGCCGGGGCTGAAAATTTTGTGGTGGCCCCAGCGGTGCCCGAGGGCTGAGCGGAGCTGGTTGGGAACACCCAGCTCATCTCAGCCACTCAAAGCCGCTTCCCCGGCTCCGGCTGCTGCCACCGCTCGGCCCCGCCGCGGTCCCACAGAGTCACCGCTCGTCTCGCAGCTCGAGGGGCTCGATCCGGGCCGCGCCCTGCCCGCCCCTCGCTGCGGCTCCTTCAGTGACACGGAGCGGCCGAGACCCCCCAGTGCCGCCCCGACAAACCCTCAGGGCGGCTCTTTTAGTGTCAGGGAGTGGTCACTGCTGGTGCGGGTTTTTTTGGTGTTTTTTATTCTGTTCTCTACTGCCGCTTCTTGCTGCTCTCGGTGCAGCTCTTCCACCAGACACAGACAGTGGGAACCCTCAGTGCAGCTCTTTTCTTGTATTTTCTTCTATTCTCTGTGTTTAATTCTATTCACACCTCCCACTTGCCCCGGCGCTGCCCTTCTGGCCACACCTGACCTTGCCCATCCCGCGGTGTGGCTCTTCAGTGACACCGGGTGCCAGGGAACCCCGGTACAGCTTTTTATTCTGTTTTACTCCGTTCTCCGTATTTTATTCTACTCAACACCCACCCGTGCTTTGATGTAGCTCCTTCAGGCGTGGGCAGAGGAGACACCCTTGGTGCGGCTCTGTGATTCCATTTTAGTCTCTTGTTCGCATTTTAGTCTCTCCTTTCATTCCCACCTCGCCCGTCTCATGGAGCGAGTCCTTCGGGGACCCAGGACAGCACAAATCCCTCGGGGTGGCTCCAACAGGGCCCCGCCCGCCGCCGCTCCCCGAGGCCTCCCCGCGGCTCCCCAGGGATCGGACACCGCAGGCGGCCCCAGCCCCTCCATCTTCTTCCTCTCCTTCCTCCTGACGGGATCGAGCCCCCGCCGCCGCCCGGCTCCTTCTGCCGCTCCTGCCCAGCACGAACCGGCGCTGCCGCTGACGGGGCCGGAGCGCGGCTGCCCCGCGACTGCCCCGCGCCTCAGGGCCGGGCCGAGGAGTGACCGCACGGGTGGGGAGGGACCCCGCTGGACAGGGGACAGACTGACCCCATGGAAGGGACCCCACGGCCTGGAGCAGGGCAAGGATTCCTGTCCCTGAGGGGGAAGCAGCGGCACGAACTGACCGTAACCCCCATCCCTTCTCCCTGCGCCGCTGGGCAGAGGAGGGAGGGAACGGGGAACTGAGTTGAATTTTTACATTCATTGTTCCAAAGCAGAGTCACAAGTGGAGCTCTGCTTTCAGCTTCAAACGAGGGAATCCAACGTGGGCATTCGGACTCCCATTACCTCAGGGTGTTACTTGATACTCGACACTTTAATTTTGGCACTACGGAGCCCTTCAGCAGCAATGTCTGTCCCACACACTGGTTTCTGTCTCAGACCCAGCTCGGAACTTGGGCAAGAAACGCAAAGTCCCAGGAGAAGCAGCTCTGCCATTACTTTATTTTTGTCATTCTTATTTTAAATTTTATTTTAGATATCATATATATTTTACTTTTTTTTTTTTTTTTTTTTTTTCCCCACAATACCATATTTATTCTCTGTTTCTCCCCAGCCCTTTTTCCCCTCCCGGAGGTTTGTGGGGAGGAGCCGTCCCACCGTTCTTCCTGCCCCGGCACTCACGGCCACTGAAAGATTGGGAGGAGGTGTAAGGGGTCCAGGATGGGATGGAGCTGATTGGGAGGATGGTTAGAGGGGCTTGGGGTGGCTGAGAGAGGTTTTGGGGGGATCCATGTTTGGCTTCATCTTCCTGGTACTGGGACTCAGCTTCAGTCTGGAGGTGAAGGGGGAGTCCCGGGGTCAGGTTCCCCCTCCCCCGGAGCATGTCTGCTCCCCCTGGGACCCCCAGCCCAGTGTCACCCCCTTTTCTCTGCCCACAGAGCTCCTGACCCAGCAGTGGCTGCAGCCCCTCCCCGTGGCCTCGGGCCCGGCCAGGACTCCCCACTCGCCCCGCAGCTGATTTTAGGGAAGGTCGTGTCCCTCCCAGCCCCGCTGTCACTGCGCCCCCACCCGGCTGCTCCCAGTGATGCCAGTAAAGCTTCCCAGTTAGACCCAGTCCCGTTTATTGTGGTGTGGGACTGGGGAGGGACTTGGGGGGACCCCGCGGGGGGATCGTGTTTGGGCGGGGAGGGCGGGGTCCAGGTGGGGAACACTGGGTGCTGCGGGTCTGCCCGGCAACCGGTGAGTCATCAGAGCTGCTCTCGCTGATTGGCTGAATCTTCTCCATCGCATTGTCTGATTGGCTGAGGAGAGGCCCGGGAGTGGAGAGAAGGAACAGGAGAAATCCCTCCCCGAGCACCGAACGGGAACAACAGACCCAGCCTGGGCACAGGGAGGGAATTTATTACAAACCAAATCACAGCAGGACAAGGAAAAAGGAGAGAAATCTCTCGAACCCCTTCCCCCACCCAACAGGGATCAGCAGGACCAGGGATCAGCAGGGCTCTGCCCAACGGGGTTCACTGGGGATCATCCAACACCGATCCTCCCATGGGGGATGGAGCTGGAGCAGAGCACGAAGCTCTTCCCGCACTCGGGGCACTCACAGGGCTTCCCTTAGTGGAGCCTCCGTTGGTGTTGGGTCAAGTGAGAGCTCTGTGAGAAGCTCTTCCCACACTCAGGACACTCGTAGGGCCTCTCCCCAGTGTGGATGCGCCGGTGTCTGGTGAGGGTGGAGTTTTCCTTGAATCCCTTCCTGCAGTCGGGGCAGCGGAAGGGCCTCTCCTCTCTGTGAATCCGCTCATGTAGGAGGCGATTGGAGCTGGTCTGAAACCTCTTCCCACATTCAGGACACTCGTAAGATCCCTCCCTCGTGTGGATGACCTGGTGTCTTCTCAGGTGGCACATCCATCCAAAGCTCATCCCACATTCCAAGCAGGTGTAGGGACGTTCCCCTGTGTGGATCACCTGGTGCCGCATCAGGTGGGAGATTTTTCTGAAGCTCTTCCCACATTCCCCACACTCGTAGTGCTTCTCCCCAGCGTAGATCCTCTGATGTCGGATCAGATGGGAGCTCCACCTGAAACCCTTCCCACATTCCAAGCACTTGTGGGGCTTCTCCCCTCCATCAGGCTTCTCCACCAGCTCTGAGCTCTGCCTGCATCTCCGGCCGCCTTCCCGGCTCAGGGAGGGTCTTTCCTCCTCGCAGCTCCCTGGGCTGGGTTTGCAGCCCCTCCTCCTGAGGGATCTCCGGGGCTTTTCCTTCTTCTCCATCCACCCACGCCTTGGGAATGACAAATCCTGGTTTGAGGGGAAAAACAAGAGAGCTCCATCGACTGGGATTTGCTCCTTGCCCAAGTTCATCTCAAAAAGTCATTTGGCATCTTGTGTCTGTAAGAACACCAAAATTCAGACCCAAAATCCTGTCGTGGTTTGAAAGGCAGGTGTCTGCTAAGAAAGACAGGAGCCTCTCTTTGACATGGAGAATGTAAACCCTCACCCACCAAATTATTGTAATTTTGAGATCAAGGGGCTCTCAGGCAACATATGGGAATAGGAATAACAGTTATTAACTAGGAAATTAAAATAGAAATACAGTATTACAAAGAGCAAAGAATAAACCCCAACACTCACCTTGTCAGAATATAACCCGACACCCTGCCAGTCAGGGTGTTGGTAGCAGTCCCATTAAAGTGTGGCTGTAGTTGAAGCAGTGGTCCTCCAGTGGAAGAAGGGTGCAGTTTTCCTCCAAAGGTTCAGTGATGATGTGGAAAGGTATGGTCTTCCTTTGGAATCCAGTGGAAAAAAAAAGCTGCTTTTGTGTTCCAAATGTCAGATTTTATCTAGGTAGGAAATGCTTGGCTCCTCCCCCTGGCTGGAGCATCTCCCAATGGGATGATGTAATTTTATCAGTCATGCAGTGCAACTCAACGGCCCATTAGCAGATGGAGTCTTCCTGGAGGAAGGATGGGCTGTGAAAAAGATGAAGATGACTGCCCCATCTGTTTTTTAACAGATGGCCCATTAGCAGATACTATCTCCCATGGAGATAAGGAACACTGCCCCACCTAGTTTCAACAGATGGTGATACAATACAAACTTTTGATCACATCCTGTATTGCAACCTAAGACAATCAGGCATGGTAAAAAGATGAGAGTTGCTGCAGCACATCACAGGAGGAACACCATTCTTTTAAGCCATGATCTGCCAGGGAACCACGAAAACTATATGCCATTCCCATCCTTTCCCGTTTGGACTGGTACATGAGCTACTTTTTTCTTTCCTTTGCTATCTGTTTTACCTTTTTTCAGTTATCATCTATTTGTAAACAGCAGTTTGAGTAATTTAATTTTCCACAAACTCCTCCTCTTTCTGTTAATAGATAATCTGATCCCATCCCATGGTGAAATGTCTCATTCTTCATTTCAGTGGATTGGTCGGCAGGAAGGTCAGGAGCTGGAGCTGTCTGGTTGGTTATTATTTCAAGGACTGATAGGATATTCTTTAGTACATAATAGCAATAATAATAATAGTATGAATATTAATCATAATTGTAGTTATGAAAATAATGTTTAGTTTTTAACCTAATTATGCCACTCAAATTATGGATGGATTCTCTGTCTCCTGATATGAATCCATTAAAGTTCCCAGGGACTGTCCATGGTGTTGTAGGATTTGTTCTGGTGACTATTCCTCTTTTTCCCATTTTTGGGCATCCCCTCCAGCTAGGGCTGCATCAATTGACCACTTTTCTCTAATTAAATCATCAAATACTTGGATTCCCAACAGATTTTTCTGAACTTGTGGCAGCAAAAACACCCCAGTGCTCTAATCTACCCTATATAACAGACAGTGACAGCACATGTTGGAGTGGGGAGAGGGATGATTCACCCCCACGTTTTTTAGTTAAATTTTCACAACATTCTCCATTTGCTGTTTCCTTTGCAGCTTAACCAATTTCTGTTGCAGTCAGATATCCTCACTATGGGCTCTGCCTTTAGCTGTGCAAATTCCATCTGTGCAAGCAGGCAGAGCTTGGGGTGAGGGCCAGAGGGAATCAGCCCAATTCCTCCCCCAGGCAAGAAGACCCTGGTACATTGTCCACACTTTGCCCCAGCAGGGTTAATTTACATTTCTAAAGCTCCTCTCCTGGCTATTTGTAACCCTTGCTTCTCTTCCAGAACAGCTGTTGGATGACTCATACAAAAGTCAGGGGTTGTTTTGGGTTGTTGTTTTTTGTTTTTTGGGGTTTTTTTTGTGGGTTTGTTTTTTTCTTTGTTTTGTTTGTTTTGTTTTTTGTTTTTTGGGTTTTTATTTATTTGTTTCTTTTTCTTTTTAGTATTGTATTAACTGTTTATGCATTAAAAGGTCACCTTTAAAGCTCTTCTTGTTTTACTATTGCAACCTAAATCTGAATCTAATCTAAAATTAACACCAAGATTTTCCAATCTCTAACAGCCACTCAAGCACATGCGCTAAAGGAGAACAAAGGAATAAAGATTTTTTTTTTTTTTTTTTAATCCTTCTCCTAGGAGTAAAAATTTATTCTTACACACCTGGCCCAAACCTAACTGACAATATAAAAGAAGGAGTATTAGGGAAAATTATTCTAATGGTGTAGTCTTTTCACTGAAACAGCGGGAAAAACAAAAACTCTCTAAAAATATCTTTAATGTTAGAGAGTCAAGGCATTATTGGGTTCTGTCCAGGGTGTGCAACAGAAATAATTTCATGCACACATAGCCCGGGTGCGTAGAGAAAATCATTCAATGACATGTGAGTTTTACTAGGTTTTTCCTAAACTTGATGAAGTCTGAACCCATTGAAATCCATTGGTTTAATGTTCATTGCTTCCAAGTTCTTGTTACAATTTGCTGTCCTATTGGACACGGATTTCTCCTCTTCTGATGTAAATTAGGTCCGCACTCCTGGATTTCCTTCTCAGCCTTTTCCAGACCAGGTGTCTCCAACGGTTCCCAAGGGCAGTGTCTGGGGTGGGTGTTCCTTGATATTTGCTGATGGTGTACGATGTTTTGCTAATGATTGTTTTCTTTGTGGGTATCTTTTGGGCCATTCCCAGTCTGTTGAGATGTTAAACTCATCTCTGTTGGGTGGTGTATCATCCATTAAAAAAACTATTTAAAATTCCTTTCCCCAAGGCAAAGGCAAACCAAGCCTGAGAAGGGAAACGAAATTTTTAAAAATTCAAATTAGGTTTATTTTCCAGCACCAGCCCAGATTTTTTTGTGATTTTCCAATCACCCCCCAGCCCAGTGTGTGAGTGTGATTGAGAGGCAGAGTGGAATTGTGCCGCTGTGTTCCCCAGCAGCTGTGGCAGTGCAGGCACAGAAAGCAGCCAAGCTGCAGCAGTGGCAGCAAGGATTGGCCCCAGTGGCTGGAGATGCCAAAGGAGGGTGGCCAGGCAGAGGATTTGAGCAGAGGATGTGTGGGCAGGCCCAGGGGCTTCCCCCGCTGTGGAGCCCTGGCTGCTGCTGCGTTGCCTTCAGTGCAGGCTCAGTGGGGCCTCCCGTGCTGGTGCTGCAGGCGGGAAGTGCAAATGTGCGGGGCTGGAGAGCCCCTGAGCCCAGGGTGAGGGGTCCCCCCGTGCTGAGCTGTGCTGGGGCTGTTTCTGTGCTCAGGGACACTTGGCATGGGCCTGCAGTGTCACTATGGCTCTTTTTTTTACACAAGGTTCCACAGTGTCACAATAGACACTGTCTTTCAACGAGGCCAAAAAGTGTCTCCACAGTCTTCTCGATTTCATGAAGCCCCATGGAGTCACAGGGCCTCCCAAATTCCATAAGGGTCCAGAGTGCCACAATGGATTCCTTGTTTGCACAGTGTCACAATGGAGCCCTGGTGACACAAGATCCTGCAATGTCACAATGGATTCTTGGTTCCATGACACGCTGCAGTGTTGGTATCACAGTGGTGTCTAAGTACATGAGTCCCTGCAGTCCCAGTGGCAGTGTAACAAAATGTTCCCAGCTCCATGAGTCCCTGCAAACAATGCCCACTGTGTCACTGTGTCACTGTGGGCCCTGGTTCCATGATGACCCAGAGTCGTTAATGGACCTTGGTTCTGTTTTGCCCCAGAGTGTCACAATGGAACCTCTCTTCTCTGGGGCCATGCACTGTCACAATCATCACAGAATCAGCCAGGCTGGAAATGACCTTTGAGAGCATCAAGTACAACCTGTGACCCAACACCACCTTGTCACCCAAACCATGGCACTCAGTGTCTCATCCAGGCTTTCCTTAAATACCTCCAAAGATGGGAACCCCAGAACCTCCCTGGGCAGCCCATTCCAAATCACGCTTTCTGTGAAGAATATTTCCTAATGCCCAGCCAAAACCTTCCCTGGTGCATCTTAAGGCTGTGTCCTCTTGTCCTGTCCCTGTTCCCTTGGAAAAGAGCCCAACCCTCATTTGGCAGCAACCTCCTGTCAGGGAGTTGTAGGGAGTGATGAGGTCTACCTTGAGCCTCCTCTTCAGGATAAACAACCACAGAGCTCTTAGCCACTCCTAAATTAACTTGTGTTCCACACCCCTCACCAGCCTTGCTGCCCTTCTCTGGACACACTCCAGCCCCTCCATGTCCTTCCTAAACTGAGGGGCACACAGCACATGTGAACAAATCACACGAGGTCTGCCCTCAGCAATATTAAGTACAGGGGAAGAATCACTGCCCTGCCCCTGCTGGCCACACCGTTCCTGATCCAGGCAAGGTGCCATTGGCCTTCTTGGCCACCTGTTCACACTGCTGGCTCATGTCCAGCCTGCTGTCCATCAGTGCCCTCAGCTTTCTGCCTGGGCACAGTGATGCAGGGAGTGTTGTGGCCAAAGTGCAGGACCCAACACTTGGTCTTGTTAAACCTCACCTTGCTGGATTTGGGCACTGGATCCAGTCTGTCCAGGTCCCTCTGCAGAGCCCTCCTACCCTCCAACAGATCCACACTCACACCCAGATTGGTGTCATCTGCACATTTGCTGATGGTGCACTCAATGCCCTCATCCAGATCATCAATGCAGATATTGAAATCCACGCTGGCTGGCTCTGGTCCCTCAGCCATCCTGTAGGTGCCCTGTGATGGCACTCAAGGTGATCTGTTCCACCACCTTGCTGGGCACCCAGGTCAGGCTGACTGGCCTGGAGTTCCCCAGATCCTCCTTCCAGCCCTTCTTGGGGATGGGCTCACATTGGCACCTCCAGTCCTCTGGAACCTCCCTGGTGAGCCAGGACTGATGATGGTAAATGATGGAGAGCAGCTTGGGGAGCTCATCCACCAGCTCCCTCATCCCCCTAGGATGGATCCCAGCTGGTCCTAGAGACACCTGTGAGCATCTGAGTGTCTCCTCAGGTCGCCAGCTGTTTCCTCCTGGATTACAGGGAGTCTGTTCTGCTCCCTGTCCCCATCTACCAGCTCACGAGAACACTTATCCTGAGGACAACCTGTCCTTTTTTTTTTTGAAAACTGAGGCAAAGAAGGGGTTAAGTATTTCAGCCTTTTCCTCATCTTTATTTAATATATTTTCCCCCACATCCAATAAGGAATTGAGGTTCTCCTTGTCCCTCCTTTTTCCATTATTTTCTTTATTATATAATTTTTGTTGTCCTTCACAGAAATGGTCAGATTAAGTCCCTGCTGAGCCTTCACTTCTCTAATTTTGTTTCTGCATGACATAACAACATCCTTAAACATTTTCTGAGTTGCCTGCTCCTCTGTCCAACGTTGATGCAGCCTCTTTTTTTCCCTGATTTCCTGGAAAAAGCTCCATGCTCAGCCAGGCCAGTAATTCTCCTTGCTAGCTCACTGCTCCATTTTTGGCACAGAGGGAGAATCTGCTCTTCTGCCTTTAAGACTTCTTTCTTGAAGTGTGTCCATCCTGTCTGGAATCCTTAGTTTTAAGACATTGTTTCCTGTAAGAAAACTAGTACCTGATTTCATACTCTACAAATCTGCATCCTGAATAGGCCAAAGTCTTCTCTCTGCAGCTCCAGTAAAGAAGTTTTGTTGATGCCCTTTGTTCTTTCACAGAATATTTAAAAACGCAATTATTTCATGGCCACTTTACCCCAAATAAACTCTGACCACCACAACTCCCACCAGCTTTTCTCTGTTTGTGAACAGCAGGAGACAGAGCTTTCCTTGGGAGAATGTGAAGAGAAGGAAACTTCCCCAAAGTGCAGCCTGGAAGGTTCAGCCTGGAGGTGAGGAAACAGAAAAGTCCCTCCCAGGGCAGAATGTTGGTGGCCGAGGTGTCCCAGCGTGAGGCTGGGCCATGCCATGGCTCTGTGTGCCAGGAGCCGGCAGCGCTGGGTGCAGGGAGCCCAGGGAGGGCACAGCAATGCTGGGCTGAGAAATGCTGGGGGGACAGCGAGATGGGCGTGTGCAGCCGGCCAGGGCAGAGGAGCAGCACGCACAGGGGCACAGCCTGCAGGAGAGATGGCCAAGGGCTGGGCAGGGCTGGCAGGGCCAGAGGCACCCAGGCCTTTGTGCCCTGGGCTGGGCAGGGCCTCTGCAGGCCCCACAGAAGGAACTTTCCTTGCAGAGGCTGCACTTTGCTTCTGCCTCGGCCCTCCCTGAGCAGGCTGGCAGGGCTTGCAGGTTGATGACATTTGTCCTTGCTGCCCCTCACATCCCACTGCCCCAGGAACAGCCCCCAGCCACCCGGGAGGGACAGGCCCTGCTGTGCCAGGCCTGGGCTCAGGCCTTGGCCTTTCTGCTGCTTCCAACCAGCCCAGGCCTTGCTCAGCATTGCAGTTCCCTGCTCACAGCCTCTGGCTCCTGCAATCCTGGCCTCAAGGATCTGCTCTCAGCAGTCCCTGGGCAGCCTTTGGCAGTCCCTGCCCTCAGTGGGGCCAGTGATGCTCCAAGGGACTTGGAGTTTTGCTTCTGCCTCCTTGACCAGCTTCTTCAACCTTCTCTCAGTGCCTGAGGGTCCTGGACTCAGCCCCAAATCCACCGTAGGGATCATTAAAATACAGAAAGCTCTCAGGAGGTCCTTGTCTTCTTCCAATTGTCTTCAGGCCTCCAGGGCTTGTGCACCTCACTGGAGTCAGTCTGGAGCTCTATTAAGGAAGAAGATTTCAAAGTTCACCTCATGACTTCTTTTATTCAAGGGCTTATTTTTTAAATTTCCAGTTAAGAGCAGAGTTGATAGAGGCATTCCCCAAGTGATGTTGATGCTCAATGTCTCTTTCAGTGGTCTGGGCACAGAGAAGGATCAGCCCTTTGAAGGCTGGCCCTATTTGGACAACCTGCTCTTCAACCCCAACCTCACCATGTCTGACATCACCCACCTTTCGGGAGTGATCTTAAAAAATTAATGAAAACTACTGGATTTTCTTTCTAATTAAAATAGAATTTATATTTTTTGAAGTTATATATGTATTTTTAAATATTTATAATATTATTATTTTTATTACCTTTTTTTTAATATTCATATTAAAAACTCTATACATTTTTAGCAACCAAAAAAATTATTGGTCATTGCTTCATTAATTAATTGACCACTATTGGCTATTGATTACTTCCTTTTCATGCTAATTAGTCTTTATATTAGTCCTTTTGTATTCTTTTTAATCATTTTCTCACACATGGTAAAATGGGCCACTTTGGGGTACATGGAGACATTTCTGGGGCACATTTGGGGCAGATTTGGGTCTGGGGAGGAAATTTGGAAGGAAGTTGAGGGTCAGAAGGACACTTAGGAGCATTGAGAGGATACTTGAGTAGTACTTAGGGATCCTGAGAGAAAATCAGGGCATCGAAGTGGCAGCTGGAATTCCAGGGGCCACCTGGAGGTCAGGAAGGGGAATCTGGGGCCCTTTGGGGTCCTGGCGGGCACTTGGGGGCTCTGGTAGGGCTCTCTGGGTTGCGGGAAATTATGGGAGTTGTAGGTGCAGGAATAATACGGTTTAATGGAACCGCAGAGCATCACAGGAGTTCTCGGCACAGCTGCAATGTCTCTCGCTCTGGCACAGTGCATGATGGGACTTGAAGTCAAGGCTGGAATGGCGCTCTACAGGAACAGTGGAGCATGATGGGAGCTGTAGTCCCGGAAGTGGCTCGAATCGGGTGTTTTGGGGTCCGGGAAAGCACTTGGGGGGCACTTTTGCATCAGAGCTGTGACTAGAGGTCCTCAGGGGGGAACGTATATGGTTCAGGAGCACTTGGGGGAGCTTGGGGAGCTCTAACTGGGCTCTTTAGGGTGCGGGGCATGGCAGGAGTTTTAGGAGCGGAAATGTGTTATGAGGGACTCTGAAGCTGCTGGGGATGAGAGGACATGAATTCCCAGAAGTGGCTGTAACGGGCATCCATGAGGTTTGGAGTATTCAGAGGATGTGTGGCTCTTTTGAGGTTGTCCCAAATGGGCGCTGAGGGGGCACTTATGAATCCTGGATGGTCTGGGGGAAACTTATGGGACATGTGGAAGGCGGATACCAGGGGTTCTATGGGGCACAGGAATGATGGGTGTTGTAGTCCCATCTCCAATGGGGCTAAATCGGGCTGTGGGGCATGATGGGAGTTGTAGGCAAAAAGAAACCTGACGCCAGGCACTACACCTGAGTCCCCAATCCCCGGCGCTGATTGGCTGTGGGCAGTGATGGGCAGCGGCAGGAGCAGCCCATTCAACCCCTCCAGTCCCTCCCAGGCTAGCCCAGTTATTCCCCAGTACAGCCCAGTACATTCCCAGTGCCCCTCCAGTCCCTCCCAGTGAAGACCAGTTCATCCCCAGTACAGCCCAGCGCAATTCCAGTGCCCCTACAGGCCCTCTGAGTACACCCCAGTCCCTCCCAATAAACCTGAGTTCATTCCTATTCCCTTCCAGTTCCTTCCAGTGTCATCCATAGTACACCCCAATGTCCCCCAGTCTTCCCCACAGTGTTCCCAGTTTGTCCCAGTATCCCCCAGTTTCACTCACAGTATCCCCAGTTTGCCCCAGTATTGTTCAGTATCACTCCCAGTATGTCCCAATGTGTCTCTGTGCACCCCCACAGTCCATCCCAGTCCACCCAGATTCCCCTACCAGCATTCTCCATGTTTCCAGGTTGTCCCAGTCCTCCCCAGTATCACACCCAGCGTATCCCAGTGTCTCCCATAGAGTTCCCACTGTTTCCCAGTATGGCCCTGCCCACTCCAGTATCACTCCCACTATGTCCCAGTGTTTCCTACAGGGTTTCCAGGGTTCCCAGTATGTCCCAGTCCTCCCCAGTGTTTCCAAGGAAACTTGAACGTCTCATGGTTGCTGTGGCACCCAAACCCAGCAGTGGGGTCAGTGCAGTGTCCATGGCCACAGCCCCTGGCATTGGCCCAGTACAGGTTGGGAGGATGATCCACCCTCACAGCTGGCCCAGAGCAGCTCTGCAGTGTTTCTGGTGGCATCTTGGGCTGGCATACACCTGAGGAGTGTGTCTGTTTCTAGTAGGGAAAATTAGGAGTTTTAGATTGCTTCAGAAATAATTAAAAAAAAAAAAAAAAAAAAAAAAAAAAAAAAAAAGAAAAATCTCTTTTCCTGAGTGCAGCCAGTTCTCCAACCAAAGCAGGTCCCAGGTGAGTAAGGATACACAGGATGAGGTTGGGCAATGTGGAGCAAGGCTGTCCACACTGGGTCAGACCTCAAGGCACAGATTCTCTGAGCAGGCCAGACCTCCTGAGGAGAGACCCTGGATCAATATCAACCACAGAATGCTGCAATAACCTCTCTTCAAAGAGATCAGAAAAAAAAACTAGTCTGTAAAATAAGAATTTGTATTTCTTAGAAGCTCTTTGACATATTTCTCCATAAGTAGAGTTGAAAAACTTCCTGATGAACTGCACTAGACCTGAGGGAAATCAAGGCAGAAACATGGTTTGGTAGGAAATCTCTCAGGAATTCAGTCATAATCATGTTCCAAAATTTCTGGTACCTTTCATGGGTCCCACTGAGGGACACAACTCCAAAAGTGTCGCCAGGTTCCAGTTAGAGCAGGAAACTGGAGGCAGAGATGACAGGTGAGGACAAAGAGAAGCCAAGTCTTGGTGCCCTGGGGCACAGCAAGGTCTGTGCCACCAAAGGCTTTGAGGAGACATCTTGTCCTTAGCCACTGGGGCCTCCTGGCACAGCCCCAGCAAGGCTGGGCACTGTCATCCCTTGTCCTGCCCTCAGCATCCCCCCACATCCCAGTGGCCTCAGGGATCTGCTGGGACCAGTCCCTGGGGAGCCTTGGTCAGGCATGGCCCTGGGGGCTACTTCATGCTCCCAGGGATTGCAGGTTTTTCCAAGGACTTTGGGGTTTTGCTTTTGCCTCGGAGTCTCTGAGAGCTTTGTGCAATCATGGCCTCCAATTATCTCCTTTAATTAGTCTCTTGAGAACCTTCCTCAGTAACAACACTCAGTGAGGATCAACTGCTTCAAGGTACTTCAGTTTTTTAAGGTACTTTCCTTTTTCCTTTCCTCTCTGAGTCTCTGAGATGTTTTTGCTCAATCATGGCCTCCAATTCTCTCCTCCAAGGGCTCCATGAGAAGCCAGTGTTGGGGATGGATCTCATTTTGGGTTTTTCTTCTGACTTGGACTCCTCTCAGGCCCTGAGGTTCAAGGACTCAACACCAGATGCACCATGGGGCTCATTGGGATCAAGCAAATCCTGACAAAACCATGGCTCTGCCTTGATTTCCCTCTGGTCTGGTGCAGTTCATTAGGAAGTTTTTTCTACAGTCAGGGAGAAATATTTCAAAGAGCTTCTTAGAAATAAGTGTTTCTGTTTTAAAGCATGTCTTTTATTACTATTTCTCTTTAGAGCAGAGTTGATTGCAGAGTTCTGTGATTGATATTGATCCAGGGTCTCTCCTCAGGCAGTCAGGCCTGCTCAGAGAAGCTGTGCCTTGAGGTCTGGCTGTGGTTAGTCAGGGAATCCGGACGGAAGATCACGCGCTGTACGAGAAGTCAGGGCTCCCGCCTCTCCAACGCGTTGCCCGATCGTGTTATGATCAGCCGTAGTACAGCAGTGACGCAGGTGCACCACAGTTATATAAGCAGGTGCACAGTGGAAAATAAACACAGTTTGCCATCCACTGCATCGGTGTAGTGTGTGATCTGTCCGGCCAGGTTGTAAGTCCGCCGTGGTCCCTCCGCGGAACCAGGTCGCACTGCCTGTCCCCAAAAACAGGCAACAAAGTGGTGCCGAAACCCGAGACCGCCCCCCGACCCACGGGTGCGAGCGCGGTCCGGGTGACGGGAGACACTCTGGTGGAGGAGAGACGGCCGGAGCAGCGGGTCTGACTCCGGCGGGGAGGACGCTCCCGTATCGCTGAGATGGACGCTCTCAGCCAGGTAGTTATTGAGTTATATAATCAGTGGGGGATTGATTGTAAAGTCAAAGACTTCGAATCCGCGGTAAAACGTTTATTAAAGCTGGGTGCGATCGATCGTCCTGTGGACGTCCTCCACCCGAAGTGTTGGGAAGGTGCAAAAGCGTCCTCGCGGATGATGTTATTTCCTCGGGATCAAGTAAATGTCTTAAGAGATGGGGGAGGGTCACTCAAGCCTTGCAAAAAGCGCGGTTAGAGCAAGAGACCTGGGAAGCAGCTCGAAATTGTTTAAAAATCACACCTAAAGTCGGGGTGGGCGCTACTACCCAAACCATTCCCGGTGACTGCGCGGCGAGTGCGGACTCGACATTGGCAACCCGCAGCCGCTCGCGGTCCCAATCCCCTAGTCCCGTTCCCGATCTGACTATTAAACAATGCCAACAGCTTGAGGACAAATTTAATAAAACAGACTCTGAGAAAAACTGGGAAAGGCCACCACCTTACGCACCAAAAAATGGCGCTGGGGGAGAAAGGGTTGGGCGGGGCGAGGAGCCTTTTCCCGCTGCAGACATGCGCGATTGCGAACGCGAGGGAGAGGGCGCGGCTTGCAAGAGGGAGGAGACCCCGAGACCCAACCAGGGAGTGCATCCCAAGGCATTTCCAAATAAGGCACCAAGTCCCCCGGGCGGGAGGCAGAGAAAGGGCAGAGAAGGGCCTGCCCACGGCAAACCTAGAGGGCGGAGCCCAGACGGGAGACACTGTCGTCCGAGAGACTCCGATCACTCGACCTCCTCTGAGTCAGATGCAGCAGAGGATTTTTGGGAGGAATGGTGGACCGAGTGCAGGGACAATGAACACCGGTCACTTAATACAGGCATCAATTCAGACAAGGACAGTATAGCAGCAGCCTACACAAGACTCACCGGTCTGCCTGCATCGCGTCCAAACAAAAAAGGGCCACAGAAATCCCTGCCACTAACAGACTGGGAAGGACTTCAAGCAGCACTTGAGGACCAACCAGAGATAGCAGCAAAAATATTTCCTGTCAAGAGACTCGATGGCCATTTGCCAGCTTACACTCCGGTCAACACTAGGGACATACAAGCCATCGTCAAAGCCATTGCAGAAAAGAGACTTAACTCCACTATGGTCTCCACCATGATTGACAGCCTCTTTGGTAATGACGACATGCTCCCATTTGACATAAAGCAAGTATGTCGTATGATTTTTGACGCTTCAGGAATGATAGTTTTTAAAGATGAATGGGAAAAGCGCCTAGAGAGAATGCTTGCCAAAGTCAGAGGGGATCAACACCCACTTCGCAATTCCAGTCTACCACTACTAATGGGCCAAGATCCGTTGCTAGTCGCTCCTGATGCGCAAGCTCTAAACCTGCGAGCCGGCGAAATCACTGCAACTACCCGCGCAGCTAGAGAAGACCATCCATCTTCGCATTTTTGTCCTGTCCAACGTTCCTCCATTGCTAGGACGAGACGCTCTAGCTGCTTTAGGATGCAGGGTGACAAATTTACCCTAAGGGCCACTGCCGCATACCCACCTCTCCCAATCCCGTTAATCTGGAAATCATCTGACCCTGTGCATGTCGAGCAGTGTCAACCCCAGAGGCCTGAAGGCTTCAGAAATTTAAAGGTCCCTGGTAGACAAGTTGGAAATTAGTGGTTGTGGGTAGAGGGTACACAGCTGTGGAGAAGGACAGTGTCATCAAGTGGTGTCCTCTGAAATCTATAAAGCCAGTATTACCCAAAACTAACGAAACCTCTGAGTTTCTTTTAACAGGCCTGCCGTTGTGATCCATCTTTCCAGCTGTCCCTGTGTCTTCTGTTTCTGCTGCTGAACCTACCATCCAGCGACCCAAGCAAAGCAGAGCTTCATCTCTACCAGCCCTGCACTTGGATCTTCCGCAACCATGTCACCGGAAGAATCATAGGATGCACCGAAACCAACAGTCCCGCATGCACTGTGCGCCTGAATGATATCTTTGGGCCAGCAAAACACTCAGCCACCTTCAGTGTAGGAACCTATTGGTGCCCCAGTTCTAATCCGGGGAGAAATTACTGTAACTACCCTGGTTACTGGTTCTGTGGATATTGGGGCTGTGAAACTATTGTGACCCATAAACAGTGGGAACCTGTTAAAAGGGATGAGTTTTTACAAGTAAGCCATTGGCCACACAACTGCAAATTACCCGCTTACCACTATTCTAACCGCGGAATGTGTACCCACCTAACAATTACAGTTTTACAGCCTCAACATCCAAGTTGGTCAATCGGTAGGATGTGGTCAGTATTCTGTTATGTAAAAGGGGGCAAAGACCCAAGTACAGTCATTCAAATCATTCGAGTTCCCCCACAACGTCATGCTGTTATAGGACCCAACAAAGTTTTGGCCCAACAAAACGAAGGCCAAAGTCACCTTCCTACACCTAATCTTACCATAACCACCACATTAAGCCCTAAAAACAATTCCTCATTTATCCACAAAGCCCCAGAAGTTTCCCAGTACAGCCTGCTGTATCACATGCTAGATGCTGCGTTTGTGTCTTTAAATGCGTCTCAGCCAGAATTGACTAGCTCCTGTTGGCTATGCTATAGTGCCAGTCCACCCTTTTATGAAGGAGTGGGCTTTAGCACTATGTTTAGCTATTCCAAGGAAAATAATCCCAAACAGTGCTTATGGAGTACCCCTCGCAGGGGAATTACTCTAGAACGAGTCTCAGGTCAAGGGATTTGCATAGGCAGCAAACAGCTCATACAACAGCACAAGCAAATCTGTAAAACCTCAATAGCCCTTGACAAGACACAATTATGGGTTGTCCCCGCACTATCAGGGATATGGGCATGCAATTCTACAGGCGTCACTCCTTGTGTTTCTATTAAGAAATTTAAAGAAAATAATGACTTTTGTGTTCAAATTGTCATTTTGCCCAGGATTCTTTACCACACTAACGAAGAAGTGCTCCATTACTACAGCGAGGACTTCCCACGACAAAAGCGAGAGTTAGCAACTGCCATCAGCCTCACAGTACTCCTGAGCCTCGGAGCAACCAGCACAGCAACAGGCGTTTCAGCGCTAGTGACACAAAAGCAGAACCTGATGCAACTACAAATGACCATAGATGAAGACCTACTAAGAATTCAAAAAACCATCCTTGACTTAGAAGAGTCTCTCTTCTCTCTTTCAGAAATGGTACTACAGAACAGATGAGGTTTAGACCTCCTATTAATGCAACAAGGAGGCCTGTGTGCAGCCTTGAACGAAGAATGCTGCACCTATGTCAACAAATCTGGAGTAATCAGGAAAAGTATGGCCGAGCTCAAAGAAAGGCTGCACCGCCGCAGCCAAGAATTCCACCAGCAGAACTGGTTTGACTCATTTTTTAGCCAATCTCCTTGGATTGCCACCTTGATTTCCACTCTGATGGGACCAGTTATAATCGTTGTGTTGGCATTAATGTTTGGTCCTTGCCTTTTGAATAAGATTGCTCAGTTTGTCAAAGCTCGCTTGAGCAGAATTGATATAATGCTCTTAGAGCAAAGACAGTTAACCTAAGCAGTTCTAACAGTTGTTTAATATACTAGTTCAGCAAGTTATAGAAAACAACATGTTTAAGCAAAGTTTTTCAAAGAAGTTCATGCTTTTATTACTAACATGTTTACAAGTTATTACTAACACAGTTAAGAAAATTAACCGTTCACGGAGAGGGGGGAAATGTGGTTAGTCAGGGAATCCGGACGGAAGATCACGCGCTGTAAGTGAAGTCAGGGCCCCCGCCTCTCCAACGCGTTGCCCAATCGTGTTATGATCAGCCGTGGTACAGCAGTGACGCAGGTGCACCACAGTTATATAAGCAGGTGCACACTGGAAAATAAATGCAGTTTGCCATCCACTGCATCGGTGTAGTGTGTGATCTGTCCGGCCAGTTTGTAAGTCCGCCGTGGTCCCTCCGCGGAACCAGGTCGCACTGCCTGTCCCCAAAAACAGGCAAGACTCCTTGGTTCCACAAGGCCCTGTTATGTTGCCATGGACTCTTGGTTCTGTGAGGTTCTTTAGTGTCACAATGGATGTTTGTTTTTATATGCCCATCAGTGTCAATATGGTCTCCTTTTTCCTGTGTCACCCAGCAGCAAACCTCACTGGCAGGCCCAAATGCCTGGGAAGAAGGAGGAGAGGGAGACATTTGGAGCGATGATTTTTGTCTTCCCAGGGAACAGTGACGTTGGGTGGGGCCCTACTGTCCTGGAGATGGCTGAACACAGCCTGCCCATGGAAGGGGGAAGAGACAACAACCTCTGTCCATGGAACCACAACAGCAGAGAGGTAAGGCCAAAGGCTGGATTTAATAGACTCTCACCATCACAGGAAACATCAATGTGAGAGGAAAGATGTGTGCTAATGTCTTTACAAATAATTTGATGGGTGAAGGGATGGGTGTTAAGGTCTGTGAAATGGGTCGTAAGGTTTCTACTGACTTTGGGCAGCAGGTTTGTTACTGGGCCCAGACAGCTTGGCTCCTGAAACATACAAGGGTCTACACAAGGCTGAACTTCTGAACTTTGGGGGGAAATGGGGCAGGATGCTCAGGAAGGCTGTACCTTCCTAGTACCTTGGCCAATGGGGAAAGGAAAAGGGCAACGTGAGGCCAGGAGTTTAGGATAAATCTGAAACATCAAGAGAGAAAACCCTGTGGGTGTGTGCCCCAATGAACTCTCTCCCTTTTATTCAAATAAAGTTGAAGGACTCCTCTTTCTCCTTTTTGGACATAAACCTCTGGAGTTTAGGAATTTTCCTGACAGTGACAACATGGAATTTCATGGAATCAAGTGTCCATAGTTTCATGGCACAGCCTCATAGAGCGTTGGAGACCATCGTGCCACAATGGAAATGCATGGCACAAAGGCTCCATTGTGACCCAGTAGGGCCGCATGGAATTCAAGACACCATTGTGACACACTTAAAACGCATGGAACAAATGCCATAATATCAGAAGCCGTCTATTTCTTAGTTACAATGCTTTTTTTTAAGTTTTTTAGTCAACCAAATACTTCTATGAACTTTGCTAGTGTCTTTTTACACCAAATATTAATTGCTTTGCTTATCATAGCTGTGGGGCAATGCATCATTTTTCAACCAATCATATAAAACTGCACAAATTTACATTGATACACCTTAAACTTCTAACTAACTTTCTAACAGGTTATATTGCTAAACATTAAGATCATTTACTATCTTAGTTAACAAATTGCTTTGCTTACATAATACGTATTTCTGTTGGCTTATAAACATATCTTTACTTAAACTACAAACTTCTGTTCTTGTTTCATGTCTGTTTCGCTATAATGCTCTAATTCTCCAAGTTTTCTCCAAGGTCTTAGGTCAAGCATTGTATCCATCTCTGTCTCTGAGCCTGTATGCACAAGGCCCTGAGAGCTCCCTGTGCCTCCATTTCCCACACCACAGTATCACAATGGACCCTTGGTTCTGTGGGGACTCAAAAAGGCAGAAGGGTCTCTTTGGTTCCACAAGGTGATGAAGATCCCCTTGATTCAACGAGGCCTCAAAGTGTCGTCATGGCCTCCAGGATTCCATGAGGCCCTGCAGTGTCACAATGGACCTTTGGTTCCATGAGGTCCCACACTATTACATGAATCCTTAGTTCCATGGGGCCTTGCAATGTCACAAAAGACTCCTTGGTTCCATAGGGCCACAAAGTGTCACAAGAGTCTCTGTGATTCCATAAGGCCCTTCAGTGCCACAACAGACCATGGATTCCATGAGACCCCTCAGTGTCACAATGGCCCCTTGGTTTCATTGAGCCCCACAGCGTCACTATGGTTTCCATGGATTCATAAGGCCCTGAAGAGCCAAAACGGCCCTTTGATTTGACAAAGCCTTAAATTGTCAAAATGGCCTCCGTGGTTTCATGAGGCCCTGCTGTGTCACAATGGACCCTTGGCTCCATTATGCCCCATAGTTTTACAATGGTCTCCTTGGATCTGTAGTGTGAGAATGCCCCTTTCACTGAAAGAGTGATTGGGCACTGGAATCTTCTGCCCAGGGTGGTGGTGGAGACACCTTCCCTGGAGGCATTTTAAAAATGCCTGGACAAGGCACTCAGAGCCATGGTTTAGTTGATGAGGTGATGTTAGGTCATAGGTTGGACTTGATGATCTGACAGGGGTTTTCCAACCTTTTAAATTCTGTGATTCTGATTCAAAATACTCTCCATTGTTCCATGAGGCCCTGCAATGCCACAATGGACCTTGGGTTTCATGAGTCCCCACAGTGTAACAATGGGCCCTTGGTTCCATGAGGTTCCTCAGTGTCACAATGGTCTCCTTGAATCCACAGTGCCACAATGGTCGCTTGGTCACAATGGACTTTTGGTTCCATGAGCTTTCCTACTCTCTGCAACAGTTCTGCAGTGTCACCATGGACCCTTTGTTCCACGAGGTTCTGTGGTATAACATGGTCACGTTGGTTCTGTGAGGTTCCGCAGTGCCACCATGGCCTCCTTGGATCTGCAGTACAACAATGGACGACTGGTTCCATGTGGCCCCACAGTGTCACAAAGGCCCCTTGGGTCCATGAGGCCTTTCTCTGTCACAATGGGCTTTTGGTTCCATGAGGTTTCTCAGTGCCACAATGGTCTCCTTAGATCTGCAGTGTTACAATGGACCATAGGTTCCATGTAACCCCACTCTGTTGAAATGGATTTTGGTTCCACGAGGTCCCACGGTGCCAAAAGGCCCCTTTGCTTCTTGAGGCTCCATAGTGTCACAGTTGACACCCTGGTCTGTGAGGCTCTGCTGTAACCAAATCTGAGAAATATCAGAATAAGACTCCTGAAGACAAATTTCATGTTAAACAGGGCGTCATTTTTTCAGGCCTCAGGTCCAATGTGGGATAACTCCTAATCTTTTGTGGACATGTGATTCTACAAGTGTGTTTCATATATTTAGTCACTACATGTGGGTTAGAATTTACCCATTTCCATAAAACCCACACCAAGTTCCCATGTTCAGTCCTTGTTTTCTCTATCACTGCAACATTGAGCCAGATGTTTTTGTCACTTTCCATCATCCCTGCTGGGAAAGCACCCCATCATGCCTTGTTCCTGTGCTAAAAGTTCACAGGCACAGTAAAAACAGAAAGAACCTTTTTGGTATCAAGTCCAAGGCTTTGTGTGGCCAGGCAGAGGCAGGCAGGACACAGAGCTGTCAGCAAAGGAAGGGGCCAGCCAGGTGGGGCAGCTGGGGGATGACGACAGCCTGCAGGGACAGAGGGGCAGGGCATGGACACCGTAGGACAGCCTGGGCTGCAGAGGCCACAGGGATGGGCAGCAGCTGAAAGGCCCTGATAGAGCCAACTCCTGCAGCACTTGGGCCATGGCTGCTGGCCCTGGGCCCTTGGCCAGCAGGGGACAAGTGAGCCTTGCTGTGCTGGGGCCTCATTGCCTCCTTGTCCCTGCTCAGCAGCCTGGCAGGGGCTGCCCCATGGTCCTGCCCTTGGCATTGCACATCCCCAGAGCCCAGTGCCCCGGGAAGAGCCCTGAGCAATGAGGGAGGGACAGGATGTGCCTTGCCAGGGGCTGGGGCTCAGGCCTTGGCCCTTTGCATTCCTGAAACACATCCGGGTTTGCTCAGCATCAGAGACACCTTTACTTTCCTTGTTCCTACCTGTCACCAGTGCCTCCATTGTTCTGCTCTAACTGGAACCTTGGGGCATTTTCTCAGTCCTATCTCTCATTGGGATGCATTAAAAGTTCAAGAAACTTTGAAGTTTCAATTTAATTTTGAGTTCTTGAGAGGTTTTTTTGAAAAACACTCTCTCAGGGACTGAATCTAATTTAAAAAAGAACAAACTCCTTAGAGGGTAATTAAACTCCTTGTGTTGTATCTCCTGGCACAGAGGGAGATACTGGCAACCAGGAAAAGCTACAAAAAGACATTTCTGCTGAGGAGCAGCTCCTTTTGCAGCCCAGCAGGGCTGAGGGCACTGCCTGCAGGCACTGAGGGGACAGGAGCCAGGCACAGACAGGTTAAAGGCAAAATGGACTGGGAAGACATTGAGCTGAGCCTTCACTTGGGGAAACATCTTCACAGCCCTGGACATGGTGAGTCTGTAGGTGCAGGGCAATGTCCCCTGTGCTCCTGGAGGGATCTCCTGGAGCCAGCACAGCCCACAGCCTGGGGGATGTGTCAGGAGGACTCTCCCAGTTTCTCTGAGGAACAGGAGGAGGAGGAGGATGTGCAGCAGAGCAGGGCTGCCCTGGGCACCATCAGAGGGACAGGGCAGGATGGCTCCTGCTGCCAGGGACGCCTGCAGGGGCTGAAGCTGGGGCTGCAGCTAGGGCTGCCCAGGGCTGTCCTGCAGAGCATCTCCTGCAGCCTGAGGGCTCTTGGCCAGCCTGGGAGATGTGCCACCTGCCAAAGGCAGCTCTCAGCCTGCCTGGGAGCTCCCCATGGACTGTGGGGAGAAGTTGGAGGTGGAAGGAGCGACCCCCATCAGGGCAGATTCCTCCTGCTTTGGAGATGGTGCTGCATGGCCAGGGCTGCTCTCAGCTTTCTTGTCAAGGGAAGGGAAAGGGATTGTCAGGTGTGTCTGTGTCACTGAGACTCCTGCACTGTCCCACTGGGCATCAGCAGATCTGCCTCAGATCTCCCTCACAAAGTGCCTCCTCACCCTGCTCTGCCTACAGACAGCAGCAGCAGCACCTTGGCTTGCAGCATCTCACTTTGTCTGAGGTGCCCTTAAGGCCCTGCTGGCAGAGAGATGCCCCTGGGCAGTGCCCTGTGTTGGGAGGGGTGTGCAGGGCAGAGCTGAGCCCTCAGGGCTGGGCTGGGCACTGGCAGGACTGGCAGGGACAAGCCTTGGACATAGAGAAACAGCTCCTAGTAGGCACAACTCCAGGCAGCAGAGGGCCAGACCAACCTTGGATATCCCTCCCTGTCCATCTACAGAGGGAAAGAGAGGAGGGTGTTGAGAAACTGACTTTAAAACCAAACTTTTAAATGAGTCAGACTTATTTTTCCAGCATGTTTAAAGTGTGATCACCCTGAAATAGAGGGACATGTAGTGGGCAAAGGGCACCCATGTGGGAACAGGAGGTCTGACTGCACTGGAGCACAGGAAGTTCTAATAACCCTCTTGGCTCCCCAGTGTTCAGGCTGTGAGCAATGCTGAAGATGAGGCAGTAACTCAGCAGCATAAACCCAAACTCCAAAAAAAAAAAAAAGCTGAGTGAAATTCCCCCAAAACTTGAAGAAAAGTTTTTTTGAGTGGATTCCTAAGAAAACAGCATAGGATTGACTTAAAGAAATTCGTCCTGGCTTGTCAATGCTTTTTTCTCAACAGTCCACCATGCCTAGAAAGAAGAAATGTCCAACAGCAGCTCCATCAGCCACTTCCTCCTGCTCCCATTGGCACACACGTGGCAGCTGCAGCTCCTGCACTTCTGCCTCTTCCTGGGCATCTCCCTGGCTGCCCTCCTGGCCAACAGCCTCATCATCAGCGCCGTAGCCTGCAGCCACCACCTGCACACCCCCATGTTCTTCTTCCTGCTCAACCTGGCCCTGACTGACCTGGGCTGCATCTGCACCACTGTCCCCAAAGCCATGCACAATTCCCTCTGGGACACCAGGAACATCTCCTACAATGGATGTGTCATCCAGCTCTTTTTCTTTGTGATTTTCATTTCAACTGAGATTTCGTTCCTGACCATCATGTGCTACGACCGCTACGTGTCCATCTGCAAACCCCTGCACTACGGGACCCTCCTGGGCAGCAGAGCTTGTGCCCACATGGCAGCAGCTGCCTGGGCCAGTGGCTTTCTCTATTCACTTCTGCACACAGCCAACACATTTTCCCTGCCCTTGTGCCATGGCAATGCCCTGGGCCAGTTCTTCTGTGAAATCCCACATATCCTCAAACTCTCCTGCTCGAACTCCAACCTCAGGGAACTTGGGCTTCTTGCTGTTAGTATCTCTTTAACTTCTGGATGTTTTGTGTTCATGGTTTTCTCCTATGTGCAGATCTTCAGGGCTGTGCTGAGGATCCCCTCTGAGCAGGGACAGCACAAAGCCTTTTCCACCTGCCTCCCTCACCTGGCCGTGCTCTCCCTATTTCTCAGCAGTGGCACATTTGCCTACCTGAAACCTCTCTCCATCTCTTCCCCATCTCTGGACCTTTCACTGTCAGTTCTGTACTCGGTAGTTCCTCCAGCCCTAAATCCCCTCATCTACAGCCTGAAGAACCAGGAGCTCAAGGCTGCAGTGTGGAGACTGATGACTGGATGCTTTCAGGAACATTAAGCTGCTGGCCAATTTCTGTAAATCACTTGTAATAAAAGTCATATTTGATTCTTCTTGTTGGTTTGCTTCTGGGATTCTTTACCTTTTTTTCATATTGTCCACAAAGAAATGTCATTGATTCTGCCCTTTCACATTTGATTTCTCTCCATCTTCCTTGTGACCCACAGACTGTGTCAATGAGAGACTGCACACTTGGTGGCTTTAAATAAACTAAGGGATTTCCAAGCCATGTTTTCCCCAGAGATGTCCCTTTTGTTCCCTTCTCTGGAGCAGCAGCAGCAATGTGTGTGTGCAGAGCTGGGGCAGATCAGTGCTGGCACAGCAGCTGTGCCCAGCAGCAGCAGCAGCACTTGGTATTGCCAGTGATGCTCCGGTGCCACTGCCCCGCTGCCCTCCTGCCCCTCGAGTTGCTGCAGGGCCTGAGTGCTCTCGGGGCTGGGCACAGCCCTGGGGGTGGCAGTGCCAGGCTGCAGCAGGGACAGGCCATGGGCACTGCTGGGGCAGCGCTGACGCCTCAGGGCAGGGCCTGGGGGCTCCAGGCTCCTTGCCCAGGCTCTCTCCAGAACACTTGGCCAGGCCAGTGCTGAGCAGAGAAAACCCCCGTGAGCAGCCCCAGGCTGGCCATGAGCAGGCTGGGGCCAAACAGCATGGCTGGTGCTCTGCAAGGTCCCTGCAAGGGGGAGACCCTGGCAAGGAGCAGCAGAGCAGGGGCTGTTCCATCCCCACTGCGCTGGACACCCCAGGGCAGCGTCCCAGAGTGTCCTCATGCACCTGCCAACAACATCCCCCCTCTGCAGCCCTGGCCTCTCCCCCAGCTCACACAGGGGCCACATCCTTGCAGACACAGACACGGCAGCACTGGCTCAGGAGCCCCTATTTACATTGCACAGAGCAGGCGTCAGCACCACCATGGTGCTGCTGTGGGGAGATGGAGCTGAGTGAGCACAAATGCCATCAGCCCCTGGGCCCAGCAAGGGCGGGGGGACGGAGAGGAAACCACTCAGGTTTGTTGTGGCCTCTGCAGTCAGCCAGAAAGTTTGTTCCCATGAGCTGTGAGTTTGCTGTCTCACTGCAGATGTTGCTGCTCAGAGCCAGGGCTGCCTGGCAGCCACCCCCAAACTGTATTCCTTGTATTCCCCAAAAGTATTTCCTTTATTTTGTCTTTGCTTTCTTTACTCTTCCTGGCACAAATTTATTCCTATTGCCCATCCCTTTATCCTCCCCTGAAAACAGCCCATCTGTGTTTGCCCCTTCCTTTCTGGCCCCACTCCCCATTTCAGTTCCTGAGCCGGTACAGTGGGAGCATCATTTGGCAAGCAGGATCATCCTACAAGTGCTTCAGGAATTTTCTGCAGGCTCCTGCAGTGCCTCGTGCTGCTCTCTTGCCAGAGGCACCACAGGCCAGGGGGGCACATCTGGGTTGCTGTGTCTGGGTGTGGGGCTCCCTGTTCTGGGCAATGAGGAGGGGCTGGAGAGGCTCTGCAGGACTGACAGGATGGGCTTTGGAGTCTGTGAGGAGAAGCTGAGGGACTTGGGCTGCTGGACCTTCTGAAGAGATGGCCCAGGGCTCATCCTGCAACTGCTCCAAGGGTGGTTTCAGAGAATCACAGAATCAGCCAGCCTGGAAAAGACCTTGGAGTTCATCTGGTCCAATGTTTGCTCTGATATGACCTTGTCTTTCTGAGCCTTCATCAGGATAAACAACCCCATCTCCCTCAGCCACTCCTCACAGGGCTTGTGTTCCAGACCTCTCACCAACCTTGTTGCCTTTCTCTTGACATTCTCCAGTCCTTCCATGTTTTTCCTGAACTGGGGGGGCCCAAAACTGGACACAGCACTCGAGATATTGCCTCACCATTGCTGAGCATAGGTGAAGAATCATTGCCCTGCTCCTGCTGGCCACACCATTCCTGATACAGACCAGGAGCCACTGACCTTCTTGGCCACCCGGGCACACTGCTGGCTCATGTCCATCAGTGCCCCGAGCTCGCTTTCTGCCTGGCCACTGTCCAGCCACTCTGTCCCCAGCCTGTAGCACTGTAGGGGATGTTGTGGCCAAAGTGCAGGACCAGCACTTCTTCTTGTTAAACCTCACCCTGTTGGATCTGGGCCCTGGATCCAGCCTGTCCAGGTCCCTCTGCAGAGCCCTCCTACCCTCTAGCAGATCCACACTCCCAGCCAACTTGGTGTCACCATGGTTCCATGAGTCTCTAGAGTGTCACAATGGTCTCCATGATTCCATGATGCCTCCCAGTGTCACAGTGCTTTGGTCCATGGGACCCCTTGGTGTCACGAAGTCTCTTGGTTCCATGGGCCTTGCAGTGTCACAATGGCCCCATCATTATACAAGGTCCTGCTCTGTCACAATGCTCTGCATGGTCCCACAAGGCCCTGCAGTGTCACTGTGGCCTCTTGGTTCCATGAGGCCTCCAAGTGCCACCATGAATTCCTTGGTGCTGCAGTGTCACAATGGAGGCCTGGTTACACAAGATCCTGCAGTGTCACAAGGGACCCTTGGTTCCATGGGGCACCACAGTGTCACAATTGTTCCCTTAGTTCCAAGAGTCCTTGCAGTAGCACAACGGCCCCTTGCTTCCCCAGGGCCCTGCAGTGTCACAATCATCACAGAATCACCCAGGCTGGAAAAGAACTTTGAGAGCATCAAGTCCAACCTGTGACTCAAGACCACCTTGTCACCCAGACCATGGCACTCAGTGCCACATCCAGTCTATCCTGGAACACTTCCAGGGACAGTGACTCAATCACCTCTCTGGCCAGACCATTCCAATTCCCAATCACCCTTTTCGTGAAGAATATTTCCTAATGTCCAGCCTAAACCTTCCCTTGTGCAGCTTTAGGGCTGTGTCCTCTTGTCCTCTCACTGTTCCCTGGGAAAAGAGTACGAGTCTCACCTGGCTGCACCCTCCTGTCATGGAGTTTTAGAAAGTTATGAGATCTCCTCTCAGTATCCTCCAGGATAAACATCCCCATCTCCCTCACCTACTATTCACAGCACTTGTGTTCCAGATCCCTCACCAGCCTTGGTGCCCCTCTCTGGACATGCTCCAGCCTCTCCAAGTCCTTCCTAAATTGGGGGGCCCAGAACTGGACACAGCACTAGAGGTGCTGCCCAACAAGTGCCGAGCACAGGGAAAGATCACTGTCCTGGTTCTGCTGGCCACACCATTCCTGATCAATAGGAGACCCAGGGGCTGGATGAGGGTAAAGCTGGGGCAGAGGGGGGGGCCACAATCTGATTGTCAGCTATGAATGGTCTTGATTTTCATATCTATTCAGACTGCATTAGAAGGTGCTGGGGATCAATATCAATTGGATATTGCTGATATCCATCTAAAAATAGGAAAAGAAAACCAGACAAAACAGTTCTCTCTGCATTTTTTCCAATAAAGTATATTCCCTTAAAATAGACTTCTGAAAGCAGTTTAATTAACCACAGAAGAATTGAGAACTTAAATTATTCTCAGGGGCTTTTCTTGTTTCGGTGTTTTGAACAAATGTTTATTAGACTTTGCCACTGAATTTCTCAACTGAAGAGCTCAATAAAGAAGAGGCCTCTGGAGTAGAAAAATTCACCAGCAACCTCCAAGTGGCTGAGGATCCATCCTGATCAGAGCAGGAATGAACAGAAATGGGCACAGCTTTGTGGCTGCCCCAGCTCTGGGATGGGCCCTGGGCCTGGAGCTGGAGCAGCTCTGCAGGGCCCCAAGGCTAGGGCTGTTGTGCTGGCCTGGGCAGATGGGATGGCAGCAGGGGCTGCAGAGCTCTCAGGAGATCAGGGAGAGGGGAGCAGGGCACACAGGAGCCTCCTTTTGCCTTGGCCAAGCCCCTTGCCCATGGCTGGGCTGAGTCCTGTCTGAGCTGCAGCTGCTGCTGTGCCCTTGCCAGGGGCTGAGGCCGTGGGGCCACTGCCCAGAGCCCCTGGCCTGAGCAGAGCTGTGGGGCCAGAGCCGGCTGGGCTGTGCTGGGGAGAGGCCCTTGGTGCTGCACAGAGCTCAGGGCAGCTGGCACAGCTTGCAGGGAGCTGGGCTGGCCTGAGAGAGCCTGCCAGAGAAAGCAGCAGTGTCCATCTCAGCCTGGCTGGGCGTGCAGGGGCAGGACTCAGCCCAGGCCTTGTGGGGCAGGGCCAGTGCCTGTGGAAGGCATTGGGAACAGGCAAGTGGGCGAGAGAGGAGGCTGCTCTGTGCCCTTGGTGGCATGCACAGAGCAGGGAGGGGGCCCAGCACATTTGTCACCTCCAGCCTCTGTCCCCAGCTGTTGCCAGCCCTGGCTGCTCAGCCCAGGTTTGCCCTGGGCTGAGTTTGGCTGTGGCCCAGCTCCATCCTCCTGCGGGGCTCAGGGCCTGTTCCCGGCCATGGTCAGCCCTGCCCGGCCTCTCTGCTGGCTCAGAGCCCGGCAGAGCCCGGGGCAGGGCTGTCAGTGCAGGCCCACAGGTGCCAGGGGCTGTGCAGGATCTGGCAGAGGCTGCCCAGCAGGGAGGCCATGGAGCACAGAGCCCCAGGGCTGCTGTGGGCACCATGGCTGCACCTCCAGCTCCATCGGAGAATTGACAGACTGGAGCAGAGGCAAATAATTTCTGCTGGATTCTTTATTGTCTTTGCTTATACAGGTTTTCTGCATTCATATGTAGAGGGTTATGTGTCAGATAACAGAGGTCGAGCAATACTAATACTAATACTAATACTAATACTAATACTAATACTAATACTAATACTAATACTAATACTAATACTAGTACTAGTACTAATACTAATAATTTTTAAGTGAAAAAAATGTTTCTTGCTCAACACACAGTAGGAAAAAAGACTTATGATCCGAAGAGCATGTAATTTTTTCAGTGGATAAGAGACTCACTGATATTCCAGTAGACAAGCCTCTTTAAATACTTTCCTCAGGCCTTCCTTGAGATGAGAGTTGACCACTAGAGGCCACAGGCAGCCAGAGCTCTCCATCCTGTCCTGGCAGCTTTTGTCTGGGAGCACCCCTGCATATAGGGAATTTTTCAGAGGGAGTATCAGTTTTGCCCATGGTCACCTCAGAAGATGGATGGTTCTTTTCCATAGGAAGAAAAGCACGGGGCCCCAGTTCTACAGGGGCTGATGACAGCTGACCCTCAACATTCCAAAATCAGCTGGACCTGTCAGGTGGTCCCCAGGAAGCAAAACCAGCAAGATCTGTTCCATGTCCCCTTAGTTCCAGAGGGCCATGTAGTGTCACAATGGTCTACTTGCTTCCGCAGGGTCACGATGGCCCCTTGCTTCCAGGAGGCCCTGCAGGGCCACAATGGCCCTTTGGCTTCGTGGGGCCCCACAGTGTCACAATGGTCTCCATCCTTCCATGGATCCTGGCAATGTCACAATGGTCTCCATGGATCCATGGTACCCTGCAGGATCACCAGGGCCCTTTGCTTGCACGAGGCCCTTTAATGCAACAATGGCCTCTTGGTTCCACAAAACCCTACTGCTTCACACCGGCCCCTTGGGACCATGGGGCCCAGCAGGTCCACAGTGATGTCCTTGGTGCCACAAGGTGCAACAGTGTCCCAATGTTTTCTTGGATCCATGGTACCCTGCAGTGTCATGACCCCTTGGTTCCATGGCGCCCCTCAGTGTCACAATGGCCCCATCACTTCAGATGGCCCCACAGTGTCACAATGGCCCCTTCATTTCAGAAGGCCCCACAGTGCCCCAATGATCTGCGTGGTTCTGTGGGGCCCCATAGTGTCACCATGGTCTGCACAGGAAGGAAACCAGAATGCAGACCTGTCTGTCCTGGCAGGTTTGCCTTGGAGCAAGCCTTGGATATATGGAATTTTGACTCGGGACTCACAATTTCTGCTATTTTAGCCTGGAGGAGAAGGCCAGTTCCTTTCCATAGAAAGGAAAGCACGCAGCCCCAGTGTTGGGAAGGCATGTGAGAGCCAGCCCTCAAGAGGCCAAGGCCAGCCAGACCTGTCTGTAATGGCAGCTTTTGCGTAGGAGCAATCTTTGAATATAAGAATTTTTGCGGTGGAATCCCAATTTCAGCCATGGGTGCCTGGATAAGAAGGAAGGCTCTTCCTACTGGAAGGAAACCATAGAGCCCTGGTGTTTCAGGGGCAGATGAGCAGTAGCCACCAGAGGCCAAGACCAGCCAGAGACATCTGATCTGGTAGCTTTTGTCTGGGAGCAATCCTTGGTTACATAGAATTTTGGAGGTGGAATTCCAGTTTTAGCCATGAGTGCCTGGAGAAGGATGGTTCTTTCCAATAGGAAGGAAAGCATGGAGCCCCAATATCTCAGGGCAGATTAGAGGGGACCACACAAGGCCGAGGCAAGCCAGAGCTGTCTGTCCTGGCAGCTTTTGTCTGGGAGCAATCCTTGCCTATAGGGAATTTTGGAGGAGGAATACCAATTTTGGCCATGAGTGGTGGTCTAGGAGGGACGGTTCTTTTCCATAAGAAGGCATGCACTGAGCCCCAGTGTTTGAAGGCAGGTGAGAGCCAGCTCACAGGAAGACAAGGACAGCTAGACTTGTTAGTAACGGCAGCTTTTGTATGGGAGCAATCCATGGATACTGGGATTTTGGCAGGGGAATTCTACTTTGGCCATGGAATTTTGGACGAAAATGGCCATTCTTTTCAATTTGAAGGATAGCCCAAAGTTCTGGTGTTTCAAGGGTTCATGAAAAGAGACCCTTGACATGCCAAGGCCAGTTGGACCAGTCAGGCCAAGGCAACCAGACCTGGTATCTGTTCCCTTGGATCCACGGGGCCCTGCAGTGCCATAGCATCCCCTTGTTACCACAGGGCCCAGTAACGTCACAATAGTAGTATCATATTGGGTCCAAATGTGTCACACTGGTCTCTTGTTTCCATGGGCCTCTGTTGTAATTTGATAAACTGAGGTAAAAGAAGGATGTACATACCCTGACATCTTCCGGTTTATCCCAGAATTCCTACTATCCCCTGACCTTCCCTAAGTGACCTTGAAGCAACTTACGGGCTTCAATATTCTGATCCCTAAGTCCCCGTGTCCCTACCCCATTGGCTGGCAGCCAAAACCACTCCCCATCCCCCGTTCCCTGAAGACCCGATTCCCAGAGAGATTCTGCCTCTTTCCAGCCACATCACCGCCAAGGAATAAACAACCTGAAAGAGCCTCTTTGTATCCCTTTTTCATCCATGCAAAGATACTTTGTCTGATCTTATATTAATTAGGAAAGGACACAGTAGCCTTTGCAGTTGGCGCCTGCCGTTTTGGAGCTGTTTTGAACCCCGAATTAGCCTGAAGTTCGCAGTTTTAGGACTTCAACAGAGGCCGGTCAGGTGATACAACTTCCTCCGTGCTTGCAGCTGTTTTTAACGGCTTTAAACACAGGAGGGTGAAGCGGGGAACTTCTTCGCATCTTTGGAGAAGCCGCTTCTGGATCGGAACTTTTGCAGAGTTACAGCGAAACCGCGCTCCATTTGGTAAGGTAACATATCCCTTCGGGGAGGTGGGAACCCCAGAATTAGCCCCGAGGTACAGGGGAGGGGTGGTTTTTTAAACGGATAGCCCGAAACTCGTGGGGGTTTGTACCCGCGGGTGGGGAAAGCGGCAGCAGCTCAGGCGTGCAGCCGGCAGCACGTGGCCGGTGTTGCGAAACCCGGCCCCAGTACACGCGTTCTGCCGGCGCTGCCTGGCGGGGTTACGCTGTGACTGTAAGCACCGGCGCCGGTGTGTTCCCTGCAGAGGGATACCTGGGACCGCCTGTGTAGTCATAGCTGAGCCACGTGGAAATAACAAAAGCCCAGCACCCCCATAACACACCTGGGTCTTGCAGCCAGCTTTTATATTGTAACTTTTCTGTGAAAGATAGGGAATAGTGCTGTCTGTGTTTACATCAGAATGGGGGGGAATATTTCAGCACAGCAAAAGAGTATTGTTAACCAGCTTAAAGAAATGCTAGATTTACAGGAATTTGTAACTTCTAAGAAACAGATTGGAAAGTTTGTTATTTGGTTGTCTCAAGAAATTACAGAATTTGATAAGCAAAATATCAAATCGGTTTTATTTTGGGACAGTGTTGGAGATTTATTAACTTCTAAAATACAGAAAGGTGATACCAATGCTGCGTTATTTTTGCCTATATTTTTAAATGTTCACAAACACTTATCACAATTGGAAAACCAAGATAGACCACAGGAAAATTGTTTAAACTCCTCTTTACCTAATTCGGAACCTCCTGTCCCTGAATTAAAAGAGAAATCAGAATTACCTCAAGAAACTACTAAAACCAATGATCCTCCAAAATACACTGAATTAGAATCCCGTGGACAACCTGATACAAACGTTCTGTATCCATGTCTCTCACAACTCCCATCTGAACACACTAATTTGGAATCTCATCTTTCCTCGGTGCAAAGGGAAAAACCTATACTAAATCCTAACTGTAACATGTCTTTTTCTCCCAATAATCCTTTCCTGCATCCAATTCCCGTTTCTGCTCAATATTTTCCAGGTTTTAATCCATTTTTTCAGACTTGTAACTCTTTCACTAACCGGGGGAGGGATGAGAGCTCGGAGAATGCAGAGCCTGAGGGTGGGGGAGGGGAAGCACGTGTAGCAGGCACACAGCCACAGCCGGCAGAGTCACAGAACCAATTAACCCCTACCTTACCGCTACAGCCTGCACAGGCACAGAACCAATTAACCCCTACCTTACCGCCACAGCCGGCAGAGGCACAGAACCTATTAACCCCTACCTTACCGCTACAGCATGCACAGGCACAGAACCAGTTAACCCCTAACTTACCGATTAACCCTGAATCTAATATACTTTTTGATGCATTACCGATTCAATACGTTGGGAAGAGGAATGGTAAAAGAACATATCAACCATTATCATACCAAGATAAAAAAGAAATTTGTAAGGTACAAAGGGAATTTGGGAGGCAAAGTGAAATATTTAAGGGAATTATGAGAGCAACTTTTACATCAAATGAATTGGTTCCACATGATGTAAAAGACCTTTTCAGGTGTTTGCTTACCCCAGCTGAATATGAATTATGGTTTAATATTTGGAAACGTTCTTTGGGCAGTTTTTTAACAGAAATTCATGCAAATCCTGAACACGCTAAGGATGCTGATGATAATGAAATTACATTACAGCATTTATGTGGGGAGGGTGACATACATAGCCCTGAAAAGCAAACTCGGTTATTGTCTAAATTTATTTTAGATAAAATTTGTGAAATAGCTGAACAGGCCTTTATTAAATTGCCAACAGTTGAAGTAACTACTAGTTATGTTAATATTAAACAATATCCTTCTGAGAATTTTTTAAGCTTCATAGATCGGTTAAAGACGCAGGTGGAGCGTCAGGTGCTTAATCCAGCCATGCAGGCAGAATTGATCAAAGAATTAGCAGAAAAGAACGCCAACCAAGCCTGCCGGAGGGTCATCCTAAGCCTGCCACTGTATCCAGAACCAACCCTAGCACAGATGATTGAAGCATGCACTCGCAAAGCAGAGCTATTCAGTGCTCCTGAGAGGACTCCAAGCCCAGCACCTCCTAAGCCTCCAGCACCTGAACCACCACAGATGAAGAAGCAGCAGTTATCATCGGAGCAGCTAAAGAAGATCACCTGTTTCCAGTGCCAGCAGCAAGGACATTTGGCTAAGGACTGTCCTCAAAAAATGAAACAGAAAAAGATCAACAAACAAAAAAACTAGAACTGAGGCGCAGGCCTGCTATAAACACCATAGAGCGCCAGGATATAAGTTCTGCAGGCTATACTGTAGCAAAAGCCTCTCTCTTAAACGCAAAGGGGGAGGGTGGGATGGACAATGTGGGTGTAATGGATAATGTAAATGTTGAATGTTCTTTTAACAAAGACAGGCAGTTCTGTGGCCGTATTAGACTACAGACTACCAAAGGTTTTCATTTCAGGTCTGCTGAGTGGACGGTTATTACAGTGGATATCTCGAGCTCCTTAATTGATATGTCGATTTGCCACATGGAGAGTGAGTATTTTGTTGTGGGAGACACTGCACACACACCTGTAGAAATTGAAATAGCTCCTATGACCATGAAGGGAAAAATATCTGGTGTTATCATAATAGCTCGTTGTTCACAAGCACCTTTCTATTTAAGTGAGGGACAAATTCTAGCCCAAGCTCTTCCTATTCCAGCAAATATCACAGCAAAAGATAAATCACCAGAGGTTTACTGGGCAGAGACAGTGAAAGAGGAAAAGCCTTCTCTGGCATGCAACATGACACATGGTTCAGACCATCTACATGTGAAGGGTGTTTTGGATACAGGCTCAGATGTAACCATAATACCTGAAAATATGTGGCCTTCACATTGGGAATTACAACCTGTAGCTGGGCAAATTCAGGGTATAGGAGGAGTCAGATTGGCACAAATATCAAAACGCATTGTACAAATTGAGGGACCGGACGGCAGATTGGCCAGTGTGCGTCCATTTGTAATAGATTACAAGTGTCCCTTGTGGGGAAGAGATGCCATGTCACAATGGGGAGTTAAAATGATAATTCCAAAAACTCCTAAGGATTTTTAGAGGCGGCCACCGTGCAGTGCCGGGTCCAGAAACTAACATGGCTAAGTGACACACCTGTCTGGACCACACAGTGGCCGCTAAGGAAAGAAAAGTTACAGGCACTTGAAAAACTTGTAGAGGACCAATTGGCCAAAAATCATATAGAGGAAACAACAAGCCCCTGGAATTCCCCAATTTTTGTAATAAAAAAACCAGGGACAGACAAATGGAGATTATTACATGATCTTAGAGAAATTAATAAAGTAATTCAGGACATGGGATCTCCTCAACCTGGGATGCCTTCTCCAACTATGTTACCTAGAGATTGGCAATTGGCAGTAATAGATATCAAAGATTGTTTCTTCCAAATCCCACTTCACCCTGAAGATGCTCCTAGGTTTGCATTCTCAGTGCCATCACTGAACAGAGAGGCTCCAATGAAGAGATACCACTGGAAAGTGCTTCCACAGGGCATGAAGTGTAGTCCTGCTATCTGTCAGTGGTATGTAGCTTCATTGTTGTCTCCTGTCCGTGCACAGAGAAGGGATGCCATAATACTACACTACATGGATGATGTGCTGGTGTGTGCTCCTGACAATTCCATACTTCAACACACGCTTGACCTAGTAGTTAAAGTTTTAACCTCTGCTGGATTTCAATTACAGGATGACAAAGTTCAAAGGATGCCACCTTGGAAGTATCTGGGACTAGAGATCACTGCCAGGACCATAGTTCCACAGAAATTAGACATTAATTGTAATCCTAAAACTCTTGCAGATCTCCATTCCCTGTGTGGGTCGCTGAATTGGGTAAGACCTTGGTTAGGCCTCACTAATGAGGAATTACAACCCCTTTTCAAATTATTGAAAGGGGAGAGAGAGCTGGTTTCTCCTAGGGAACTGACACCAGAAGCAAAGGCTGCAATTGGAAAGGTACAGAAAGCTCTGTCTGAAAGGCAAGCTCACCGCTATCAACCTGAACTGCCTTTCAAATTCATTGTTTTGGGGAAATTGCCACACTTACATGGTTTAATATTTCAGTGGATAGAGGGGCAGAGAGACTCACTCTTAATCATAGAATGGGTCTTCCTCTCCCACCAGAGATCCAAAACTATTACACAGCCACAGGAACTTATGGCTCAGTTGATTCAAAAAGCAAGGATGAGGCTGAGTGAACTGTCTGGGTGCGATTTCACATGCATACACTTGCCAATTAAACTTTCTGAGGAGGGAAAGAATTCTCCTGAAAAGCTAACAAAAGAAATGTTTGAGCATTTGTTGCAGAGCAATGCCAGCCTCCAGATATCTCTGGACAGCTACACGGGACAGATATCTGTTCACAGCCCAGCTCATAAGTTGTTCAATGAGGAATTCCACCTCATACCTCGTGAGAAGAGGAGCAGAGCACCACTCAAGGCACTCACAGTGTTCACAGATGCATCAGGGAACTCCCACAAGTCGGTGATGGCTTGGAGAAATCCACAGACACAGCATTGGGAAGCTGATGTTGAATTTGTGGAGGGGTCACCCCAGATTGCAGAACTAGCTGCTGTGGTAAGAGCCTTTGAGAAATTCTCTGAACCTCTTAATCTGGTAACAGATTCTTCGTATGTCGCTGGGGTGGTGTCCAGAGCAGAGCAGGCAGTGCTCAAAGACATTGATAATGAGCAGCTCTTTAGGCTGTTATCAAAACTAATCTATTTGGTTTCTCACAGAGAACATCCCTTCTATGTGATGCATGTGAGGTCGCATACAGATTTGCCAGGTGAGATCACAGAAGGGAACCATATGGCAGACACCTTGGCAGCTCCAGCAGAAAAGGCATGCCTTCCTGACATCTTCCAACAGGCAAAGCTGAGCCATCAGCAATACCACCAGAATGTACCAGGTTTGGTCCATCAATTCCAGATAATACGGAGTCAGGCCAGGGCTATTTTTGCTACCTGTCCCAGCTGTCAGCTCCAGGCCATGCCATCGCTGGGTATGGGGGTTAATCCCAGGGGCCTTGGCAGCTGTGAAGTGTGGCAGACAGACGTCACACACGTTCCTAGTTTTGGACGCCTAAAATATGTTCATGTGAGCATAGACACATATTCAGGTGCAGTTTATGCGTCAGCTCATGCAGGGGAAAAGGCAGTACATGCAAAACAACACCTAGTACAAGCCTTCTCAGTTTTGGGGATCCCTAGAGAAATAAAAACAGATAATGGCCCAGCTTACACATCTAAGGAGTTCCTGGAATTCATCCAGCAGTGGGGAGTTATACATAAAACAGGCATTCCACACTCCCCTACAGGCCAAGCTGTGATTGAGCGCACACACCACACACTCAAACAGGTTCTAGCTAGACAAAGCAGTTCTACTGTGTGGATGTCTCCCCAGCAAAAGCTCTGTAAAGCATTGTTTACAATCAATTTCTTAAACTGTTCATTTGAAAGTATGAGTCCTCCTGTGGTTCGTCATTTTAACAGCAGTAAACAGTTTAAATTGTCTCAGCATCCACCAGTTTTGATTAGGGAACCAGAAACATGGGAAACCAAAGGTCCCTATGAACTGGTAACCTGGGGAAGGGGTTATGCATGTGTATCAACTCCCTCAGGACCTAGATGGATTCCTCAGAAATGGGTAAAGCCTTTTGTCCCCAAAACTCCAGCTACAGCCGAAGGAGATGAGAAGCAAGTAACCTTTGCTTCCAAAAGAAGACGCCGCAGAGGAAAAGGAAACAAAAACTTCATAAAGGAATACCCTCAAGCAGACAAGGACTCATAACATGTTTTAAAATGTTTGGTTTTTTTTAGAAAAAGGCTACCCTCGAGTTAACCCTGTGAAGAACCCCATCCAAGTTGTTTTCTTGTTAGCTTTGAACAGTGTCGTAGCTGCGTGGATCGTCCCTCAGCCACGTCAGAACATCTGGGTAACCCTGGCACAGACACTCAAACAGGAAAACATATGTCTGTCCACTGCAGCAGCAACAGATCCTATGTCCACCTGCCTGGTAGGAGTCCCACTTAAAGTTAGTGAGTATTTAGGTAGCTTTGACATACACTTGCTTAATAAATCACCTGAACCATTCACTATTTCACCTAGGCACTCAGCACAGATCATAGGTAATCCTGTAAAGGACTTGCTGCCAAAATTACCCAAGGCAGACCAGGAACCCCAAGAGTTAGAACTGCTTGGTTCCTACCCAGCAACATACTGCATTCATTTCAAAGATTATCCAACACTCACTGACACAAAAGGCTTTCATCTCATCCAACAATTTCGTAAGGAATTTATGGCCATAAAGTGGTGTACTTACACAAACCATATTCCAGCTAAAGATCCAGTTCATACAAGTCCCAAAATTCTACCAAAGGGATTGTTTTTAATTTGTGGGGACCGGGCGTGGGCAGGAATTCCTTCTAATCTTCTAGGGGGACCATGTACTATAGGGCGGTTGTCCTTGTTAGCACCCAACAAAACCTTAATTAGTGATTGGACACACAAAAGCAAATCTGGTAATAAAATATAAAAAAGAAGTGCAGATAATCTGGACCCAAATTGTGATGCAGAAATTTTCCATTGGGCAAAATCAAAAAGAATTGCTGTGTCTGTATTTCTTCCATGGGTTGCAGCAGCAAAAGCTCTGGGTGAATTAGGTCACCTGGAGTGTTGGGTAGTTAAACAAGCAAATTTAACTTCAACTGCCATCAGTTCCCTCCTAGAAGATGAAGAAGTAACCAGGCAGGCAACATTACAAAACCGTGCTGCAATAGATTTTCTCCTATTACTACATGGACATGAATGCCAGGAATTTGAAGGGCTTTGCTGCATGAATCTGACTTCAAAGGCTCCTAATGTCCACGCTGCTCTGCGAGATATGAAGCACCTGATTGGACAAGTGAAACAAGAATCAGAAGACTGGATTAATGAACTGTTTAAAGGCTGGGGGTTTTCTGGGTGGTGGACTTCCATAGTCAAAACTATTATGTTGCTTGTTGTTATTCTTTTCCTTGTAGCTATGGCATTTGGGATCATACGTCATTTAATATTTAAGGCCATTAATGGAATCATTTCTTCTACCTCAGGGGACAATCATATAGAATTGGCAAATATAAAACAGTCTAACTCTCCCACTCATCTCAAATGGTGGTCAAAATAAAATTCGGACTAGAATTAGTTTAAAGTCATCCCCCTACTTAAAAAACAAAAAACGGGGAGATGTTGTAATTTGATAAACTGAGGTAAAAGAAGGATGTACATACCCTGACATCTTCCGGTTTATCCCAGAATTCCTACTATCCCCTGACCTTCCCTAAGTGACCTTGAAGCACCTTACGGGCTTCAGTATTCTGATCCCTAAGTCCCCGTGTCCCTACCCCATTGGCTGGCAGCCAAAACCACTCCCCATCCCCCGTTCCCTGAAGACCCGATTCCCAGAGAGATTCTGTCTCTTTCCAGCCATATCACCGCCAAGGAATAAACAACCTGAAAGAGCCTCTTTGTATCCCTTTTTCATCCATGCAAAAGATACTTTGTCTGATCTTATATTAATTAGGAAAGGACATAGTAGCCTTTGCACGCCCCTGCAGCCGGCCATGCCTGCTGTCCTGCCCCTGTGGATGGACCTTCGGGTGGCGAGGGACCCACCCCGAGGCTGGGCTGCCCACGACCTGTGGCAGCCCTGGCACGGGCGCTGCTGATGGGGGTTTCCCCCCTTGGGCGGCTGCGAAAGGTGCCAGCACGGCATACAGGGCTGCCATTTGTTTTGCCATGGTGTCAACTATTTGCAGGACAATATCGATAGGAGAGGCTGGCACTGGCACTGCTGGTGCTGACGCCGCAGGGTGGTGCAATGATGTCAGCGGGTGGTTGTCCCAGTCCCACCGCCCAGGGGATGGCCACCGTGGGCTCCTGCAGGGTGAGTGGTGGAGGGCCTTCCGCACCACCATTCACAGCGGGGATCGGTCGCTCCAAGTCTTTTGGAGAAGAAAAAACAGGCGTGTGGTCTTTGGGCACTGGGTGCTTCTCATCGGGAAGCTGCGGGCGGGGAGCCTCTGGGCTGGGAGCCTCTGGGCTGAACAGATTCTCGGAAGGGGTTACAAAACGAGAGACTGCCCTTGCTTCCTGTGCTTTCCCGCATTGACAGGCAAAGCCCTTCTCTTTGTAAACAACTTCCCAAGTACTCAGTAGAGAGCAAATTAAAAGGTCACCTCCAGGAAGGGTATCATACAGTTGGTGTCCCAGTTCTCCCCATGCTGAAGGAGCAAAAGCCACTTCCAAACTGTCCAAAACATCTTTCCAAATGGAAAGTATGGTTTTGTCTCGCTTGGCTAATTGATTCCCCATTGTTACCAAGTTTTTCACCTAGCTGCTAAGCTGGTGGAGGGGGAACGAAAACAGAACCTTTCTCAGATGAGCGAGAAGACAGTCCGGCACTGCCCGTGGCTCCCAGACAGCTCCCGGCTCCACTGGCTCTGCTGTCCGGGCTCCTGGCATGCCGATGAGAGCACACGGCTCTGCGTCGCTCCGCTCCATGCAGCTCCTGCCGTGCTGCGCGGCTCCGCACCGCGGGATTCTGCACCGCTCCGCACTGCACGGCTCCGAGACGCGGCTCCGGGCTGCTGCTCACCACGGGACCCCGCACTGCTGCTTCCCGAGGGCGAGTCCCGAGCAATCTCGCTCAAATTCAATCTTGCTGGCACGTCCAATTGTTGCTGTATGAGGGGTTACAGAGTGGCAAAAGAACACAGCAACAAGGCACTCTCTTACTTGGTGCAAGAACCATTTATTGAAGGAAGCCATGACTTTAAATAAGATAGTTCGTGAAAAACAAAATACAGACAGTTCATTCGTCTGAGGGAGAGATACCTCTTGTCCCTGGCTTTCCCATGGATCCAGCAGGTGTTTATCTTTGTTATAATTCCTTTCTGTTTTTCCCAAATCCTACCACCCTGGGAAAGGCTCAGGCCAGACCTGAGAAACTGTCTCAGCCTGGGAAAAGGTTTCCCAGCATGAGAAAGAGAAACTAAGAGCTCAGCAATTTCTGCCTGAGCCTTCAGTGGTGTCCACACCTCCCCACTCCCCCTGCACTGTGGGGTCCAGGCTGTGCCCCAGTGCTGGCTCAGGGGGTGCTCCAGGCTGATGTGCTCCACCTGGCACCTGGAGGTGACCCCACACTGGGGGAGGGGTTCCAGCAGCACCAGGAGCTGGTAGAAATCCAGTTTCCATTTGGAACAAGGTCAGTGGCCACCACGTGCCCTGAGAGCTCCTGCTGGCCCTGGAACCACCTCAGCTGGATCTGGCAGGGTAGAAATCCATCACAGAGCAGAGCATGCAGCCAAGGCTGGGCTGGGAGATCGAGGGCTACAGTGATATGGACACACTGGGGGGCACGGAGAGAGAATGGGGACACACTGGGATCAGTTGGGAGGAACTGGGAGAGATGGGAGAGGAGTGGTGTGACACTGAGAGGGACTGGGAATGAAATTGGAGAGAGTGGGGCAACACTGGGAGAGACTGGAGTGGATTGGGGTACTGGGAGAGAGGGTGTAGGTTTTAGATTGGACTGAAAAGGACTCGGAATGGACTGAGAGGGACTGGAAGGGATTGGGGGGTCACTGGGAGAGAGGGTCGAGGTCTGGGGGTGGAGTTAGAAGGACTGAGAGTGGACGGGAAATAGAATGGCTGTGGACAGAGGAATTAGGAGAGACTCTGGTGACACTGGGAAGGACTGTGAGAACCATAGGAGAGAATTGGATGGACTGGGAGAGCCACGGGTGTCAACTTGGGGTGAGGGGGCAGAAGGCCACAGGGATAGTAGCTTAGTTTGAGAGAGGATTTTAAAGAGGACACTCTGGAGTGAGTGTTGTCTCCTCTGCACTGTTCACATAATCCCTTTCCACCAATAGGAAATTAATATTAATAGAAGAAAGTGAAAAAACTCCAACAGTTTATAAAAAAAACAGTAAGCCCACAAGGCAAGGAAAATAAAAAGGAAATAACTGCTAGATATTAAATTGCCAGACCTTACCCTACACACACACCTGGGACAAAAAATCCAAAATGTCAGAGAAAAGAGAAATCCCTGCTCACAACACACAGTACAGGTGACACCGGTTTCTCCCCCGGGGTAAAAAACCACCCAGAGGCTATCCCTAAGGAGATGAAAGCCCGGGGCTCGCCCGCCCTTGAACTCCTCCCCAGCCGGGCTCTGCGGGCACGGTCCCGGCAGGCGAAGCAGCGGGGCTGAAGCCTCGGGCTGTTTTCTCTCCCGGCTCAGCGCGGCTCACAGCGGCTTTGGGCTGCAGCAGCACTGCTCTGCTCCTGCCGGCACAGAGCCCCCAGGCTGCAACAGAGCAGCTGCTCAGTTCAACTGCAGGCGCCCCGAGATTCGGCACTGCAGCCTCCCCAAGACAAGAAAAAGGAAAAAAAAAAAACTTAGTCTGCTTGGGTCAAAACCACTGTTCAGCCAACATTGGGGGCCAGCTCTTTAAGTGAGGAAAACCTCAGACTAAGGCCATGGGAAAACCCTTGTAGTCATGGGGAGCAAAAGGCTCACTCCCAAGATCCCCCTGTTCAGTTATGTAGATTGTTACTAGAATGTTCTCAGTTTTCTTTTTTACTGTTGGTTACATTTCACTGCAGAAAGTATAACATTGTTAATGGCTGTTTCTATTTCCATCTCTCCCTCAGACCCTGCCTTAATCCCTCCCTGCACCCAAGTGTATAAATATCCCTGCTTTACCCGGGACCCTGCTTTTTTCCAATTCATTCCTAGTACAGTGCACGCATTCCTGTATTTGCTCTTTTCACCTCATTAAAGTTCTTCTTCCGAACAATCGGATCAAAGCGTTCTGTCTCCATAAAAGTCGCCAGAACTGTTTCCCAGGAAGCCACCGGTCAGACTGTCTGGGCTTGGACTGGGGGGTTTCGATCCGAGCAAAACCCCACGGTGCACAGAGAGAGCCGTGGAAAACCCGAGCAGTGAGGCTTCAAAACGCCCGCACAGAGAACAAGGAGCCTCTCCCTGCCCCGGCCCCACACACATCCTGTCCCAGGCTCCTGGGGTTTAGATACAAAAACCATTCCTTGGGCACAAAGCAGAGGATCATGGAATGTACCATCAGAGTAACTCACTCCAAAAGAATCCTGTATACAATAATTACATGTATCTATCCATCTATAAAAGCAGGTACTGAACTCTGGATCCAGCAATGTCCACGTAGAACAGGCGTGGAGAGGCTGAATGGACACCAGGGGAGATGTGCAATATAGGGACAGAGCAAACCCTCCAAGGGCTTTAACCTGATTCCCAGCTTTTTTGTGTTTCAAAGACTTTGACTGATGGATTTGAATGAACTGAGATCTCACCGTGAAAAGCAGAGCAGTCTGGAACCAGGCACTGCTGCTGGAGTCAAACTCTGGACTTGTCACATCTCAGATTTGAAAACATATTGAATACAAAACTCCATTACCCACAACCTTTACAAACCCATCCCTCCTCGCACATTACAAAATACAACAGAACTCTTTCTTAAAGGGTAAAAAATAAATAAAACAAACATTGAAAATGTTCCCTCATAAAATGTCACGTTGAGAAAATACAAAATAATGAAGTGTGTCTAGAAAAACCGGCTGAGCCAGGTATTTTGCTCAGTGTCAGCTCAGGGCCGGGCTCTGTCTCCCAGGTGCCCAAGTCCCCGGGCCAGCTCTGAGCAGCCTCTCCCGCCTTTCCAGCCCGGCTTTCCCCGGCTCTGCCCCGGGCAGGCACTCGGTGTTTCCGTGGTGCCCCTGCCCCGCTCAGCTCCCCGTGCCCTGCAAAGGTGCCTAGGCTGCTCTCGGTGCCCCTGGGTGTCCCTGAGAGAGGCAGTGATGAGCCCTGGGGCCCAGGCACAGCCTTGAGGGACACCCCTCATCCCCGGCCTCCCGCGGGACATGGAGCCACTGCCCACAAGGCCCTGGCACGTCCGGCTGGCCAATTCCTGCTGCCCCGGCCAGCCCGGGCTGCAGCCCCAGGGCTCTGCAGGGCGGGGCTGGGGCTGTCGCTGGCACCGTGGCCAAAGCCTCCCGGGGCTCTGGGCACGGCAGGGGCTACAAGGCCATGAGTCCGGGGCTGCTCCGTGCCGCTTCCAGGCTGTCCCTCTGCTGTTGGGGGCCGGGTGTGGCCCTTGGTGACACGGGTGTGTGTCAGGGCCCTCGGTGATGCGGGACATTGTGGTGCTGTCATGAATGAGTGTTTGAGATCGCTTAAAAATCGCTGGCAAGGGCATGAGCAAAAGTCAGATTTAATATTAAGTGACAAAACACAACAGGTTCATTGTTAAGATTCACTCTACTGCCTACAGGACAGCTAAGGCACAACATGGGAAAACAAGCAACAAGAAAACCAAACAAAATCCAGGCAACCAAAACAGAAATGAACTGAGAACTCTCTAGGGGCGTGTGGGTGGATGTGTGCTGTGTTCAGGTGCATGGGACAAAAGACAGTTTGGGGAAGGATTAAAAGGAACATGGCCTAAAAACTTAACAACATTGAAGAGCATTTTAACTTCCACCTTCATTTGTAACTTAACTAATACCTTTGGCCTAGAAATTCAACAGAGGAACAACACAGAACTTATACCTAACTTAACTTCACCTTAACAATTCAACAGAGGAGTAACACTTAAGAGTATTTAACCTAACTTATAGCTATAACTTCCAAAAGTTACTTAGTAAATTAATAGAAAATCAACACTTCGCTTATGACTTACATTTAACAACTTAGCAAAAGAACAACACTTAGCAGCATTTAAGTAAGTTCATAACTATAACTGAACCTTCCTTACAGGCCTAACTGAGATATCCAAGGTACTCCCATATCTAGGAAAGCTGTATTTCTCCCAGATTTGCTATAGCATATGTGCAGGGAACACAGAGACAGGAAAAGTCAGTGCAAGCAAGGTACCTGTGAAAAATCCCCCTCAGAGCTCAGTGAAATCCTCCCTTCAGATGTTTTTGCATCTCCTGCTGGCCAAAGGATCGGGCCTTGAGGAGTGAGGGGATGGGCCCAGGACACGTCGTGTTCCGGCGATCCTCCAGGCACAGCAAAGCCGAGGGTTTGCTGGCTCTGAGAGCCCCTCAGAGGGACACTGCTGGTCACAGCCCACGGTGGCCCAGGAGAGCTCAAAGGTCTCCTTTGGGATTTCTGTTGATAGGGTCACAAGAGAGAGGGGTCCAGTCATAAGGATGTTTCATCCTGGCCACAGTTTGGGTTGGCACTTTCTCTAGAAGTGGGGGAATGCATCACCACACTGGGATCTCAGGGGTGCCCATGGCCTGGATGCCAGGCACCCACCAAAGCCACTCTGATTCTGCCCCTCCAGCTGCAACAGGGGAGAGAAAATTTAACTAAGAACTCCTGGGTCAGGTTAAGACGGGGAAACATCCCTCAGCAAGCATCAAAACAGGAATCACAGACCCAGCCTGGGCACAGGGAGGGAATTTATTACCAGAAAAATCACAGCAGGACAAGGAGAAGAGAGAGAAGTCTCTCAAACACCTTCCCCTCACCCAACAGGGAATCACCAGGGCTCTGCCCAACGGGGGTCACTGGGGATCATCCAACACCGATCCTCCCATGGGGGATGGAGCTGGAGCAGAGCATGAAGCTCTTCCCACACTCAGGGCACTCACAGGGCTTCCCTTAGTGGAGCCTCCGTCGGTGTCGGGTCAAGGTTGAGCTGTCTGAGAAGCTCTTCCCACACTCAGGACACTCATAGGGCCTCTCCCCAGTGTGGATGCGCCGGTGTTTGGTGAGATGGGAGTTGTGCTTGAATCCCTTCCCGCAGTCGGGGCAGCGGAAGGGCCTCTCCTCTCTGTGAATCCGCTCATGTAGGAGGAGATCGGAGCTGGTGTGAAACCTCTTCCCACACCTGGGACACTTGTAGGGCCTCTCCCCAGTGTGGATGCGCTGGTGTCTTCTCAGGTTAGAGCTGACCCCAAAGCTCTTCCCACATTCCAAGCAGGTGTAGGGCCGTTCCCCTGTGTGGATCACCTGGTGCTGCAGTAGGGAAGTTATTGTGCAGAAACTCTTCTTGCATTTCCCACACCCATACGGCTTTTCTCCAGTGTGGATGCTCTGGTGCTGGTTCACGTGGCCCTTCTGTCTGAAGCTCTTCCCACATTCCCCACATTCGTAGGGCTTTTCCCCACTGTGGATTCTCTGGTGCAGGATCAGCCTGGACCTGTACCTGAAACCCTTCCCACATTCCAAGCACTTGTGGGGCTTCTCCCCTCCATGAGGCTTCTCCACCAGCTCTGAGCTCTGCCTGCATCTCCGGCCACCTTCCTGGCTCAGGGAGGGTCTTTCCTCCTTGCAGCTCCCTGGGCTGGGTTTGCAGCTCCTCCTCCTGAGGGATCTCTGGGGCTTTTCCTCCTTCTCCATTCACCCAGGCCTTGGGAATGAAAAAGCCTGCTTTGGGGGAAAAAACAAGAGGAAAACACCTTGAACTGGGGGTTTCTTGATGCCCAGATTCATCTCAGGAAGTCATTGGGCATCTGGTGTCTGTAAGAATCTCCAAAACACCATGATTCAACCCAGAAGTCCTCCAAACATCAAAACACCAATCAAAAATTCCCCAAACAGCAATATTCAGCCAAAACCTCCTGCAAAGTACAAATATTCAGGCCCTGCAAAAAAACAAAGCACCAACATCTAGTCCAATAAATGACAGAAACACCAAGATTAACCCACTCACAGATCATGGAAAATCATGGATTCCCCTCTCCCATCACCTACTGTATTTTGGGGAAGAGAAGAAGAGGAAATGCTCCTGGGGCTGGAAGTAAGGCTGCAGATAAAGGGAGGAATGGAAACTTCACCACTTTTTCTTTCTGCTCCTCTTCCTGTGTGCCTGCACTTCCTCACACTCCTCTTCTTCCTACTATTCCTCCTTCTCCTGCACAATCCCACCTTCTCACATGTGCATCCTTTGACCAATTTGTTCTCCAACCCTGCTTCCCCTTCCCTTCTCCTGCTGCCCCCAGGCCCAGCACCCCCTGCCGGCTCCCTCTTCCCCCCAAACCCACAGCATCCCAGCGCAGGGGCAGGGATGGAGCTGGGGCAGCTCGGGCTGGGGCAGCGCTGGGCTCTCGGCCGCTCCCGCCCGCACTCGGTCCCCACTGCAGCCGCCCCCGCCACGGCAGCGCGGGGGGGCCCGGCCTTGGCGCTGCCCCCTCCCACCTCCCCAAATTCCCCTCCCGGGGGGCGCTGGGGCCCAGGGGGGCAGGTGGGGTCCAGGTGGGGAACGCTGGGAGCTGCGGCTCTGCCTGGACCCCCATGGAAGGGAGAACAGGAAAGTGTCTTTACAAACAGATGCTGGGAATCCGCTTGGAGACAGGGCCAGAGACGTGTACATAAGGAAGTGACAGCAGAAGCCATCAGGTTCAGAAAATGTTATTAACTGACCACACAGACTGCTGCTCAGCTAAGGGGGATGCAGTGGGTGCATTGGGAAGTTTGCACCTCTCAAGTACTTCAGCCAAGTAGAAGAAGCCTCTGGGAAATGGATGAATGTTCAGGCTACAAAGCATCTTTCAGTACTTGGGGAAAACAAAGCACAAATAGAAGGGAAAAAGGTTAATTATTTGGGACATATACTGACTGAAGGTTTCTGTTGATTTGACCCAGAGAAGGACCAGGGAATCCCAGAAGTAACGTTACCCAGCAATAAAACAGAGCTGGGACAATTCTGAGGACTAATAAGGAATTGCAGGACCTGGACTGAAGATTCTCTGTTTCAGCCAGAACTTTGTATGAGTTTTTAAACCCAGATAACTTCAATGTTGTGGTATGGATTCAAGAAACAGCAAAACTTCAGAAAACAAAATAAAACCAAAATGATTGTTGCCCCAGCCATGGCTCTTCCAGACTAACAAAAGAAATTTTAATTGTATGTGTGTTACAGTACATATTACATTATTGGCTTTTGGCAAATATTAAAATGAATGCTATATGTACAATCTTGGAAAATTGGCTGTATTAATATAGCTTCTTTTAGTCTTCCACTTAACAAAACTTATAAATAGCACTGCGATAAATATATTTTTCTTGGACTATAACACGGTGAGGTAAAAAGCTTTTGTTCATGTAACTACCTCAGAGAATGGTAGAAAAGTAAAGATAATCAGGAAATTTTCCACATTCTTGGCTTATGGGACACCAGACCTCCAGGGAAGGAAAAAATGTTGGTTTACAGGTTGGGGGGGAATGTGTTTGAACAATGCACGAAAGACCGATGAATATGCAAGAGGTTGATGCATTTAAGGAAATGCTTTCTGAGTTAGGGTGTGCTCTGGGCTGAAGGCCAAGTACCCTGCTGTTATAACCTTTTGCTTTATTGTTTGTCTCTTATTGCCTTTTATTAAACTTTAAACATTTACCAGGAAAGTCAACCTTGCTTCTTAAAAACTGGATGTTAGACAGGGCCATGCCAAAGGGATTCTTGAGCTAAAATGTTTAACCCAGGGGCCAGAGTGGCCTCTATGTCTAAAGAATTGTGCAGCCACAACTTTAATGGGACCTGAGGCCCAAAAAGTGATGGCAGGAGGATCTCCTGTTGTTCAAGTCTGGCACCAAGTTAAAGCTTTGATAACCAAAAGAGCCTCTACACGGATGAGCAGTGCTCGGTGATTACAGAATGAAACTTGTTCAGTGGCACAGGAGGATTTAGAATTGAGGACAGGGGAAGGGTTTAACCCAGCCTCCTGTTTGAACAGCCTGCACAGGGGCTGGCAACAAACCCATGGCTGCATTCAAGGGACAGAGCTCCAGAGCCAGCACAGGAGAGATTGATGAGACATTCCCTGGCCTCAGGGACAAAATGTGTTCATGGATGGGTCTGCAAGGGCAGGAGAAGGGAAAAGAGTTCCAAGACACGCTCTGATTAAGGAAAGGGAATTAGACCAAGACTTACACTCTGCCTGAGGAGTGCACAGAAGCCCCACTGGTGGCCAAGTGCCGTGGCCCATGCCAAGTGTCCCTGAGCACAGAAACAGCCCCAGCACAGCTCAGCACGGGGGACCCCTCACCCTGGGCTCAGGGCTCTCCAGCCCCGCACATTTGCACTTCCCGCCTGCAGCACCAGCACGGGAGGCCCCACTGAGCCTGCACTGAAGGCAACGCAGCAGCAGCCAGGGCTCCACAGCGGGGAAGCCCCTGGGCCTGCCCACACATCCTCTGCTCAAATCCTCTGCCTGGCCACCCTCCTTTGGCATCTCCAGCCACTGGGGCCAATCCTTGCTGCCACTGCTGCAGCTTGGCTGCTTTCTGTGCCTGCACTGCCACAGCTGCTGGGGAACACAGCGGCACAATTCCACTCTGGCTCTCAGTTACACTCACACACTGGGCTGGGGGAGGTTGGAAAGTCACAAGAAAAACTGGGCTGGTGCTGGAAAATACACCAACTTTAAATTTTTAAAATTTATTTCTCTACTCAGGCTTAGTTTGACTTTGCCTCGGGGAAAGGAATTTTGAAACTTTTTTAAAAGGATGTTACACTACTCAACAGAGATGAGTTTAACATCTCAACAGACTAATAGCTCAAAAGATACCCTCAAAGATAACAACCATCAACAAAACATCAACGGCCATCTGCAAACATCAAGGAACACCCACCTCACAGACAGCTCCGGGGCGGAGCTGGAAGTGCCTGGACTGAAAAAGGCTGAGATGGAAAATCAGGAGTTCAGACCTAATTAACATCAGAATGACAGAATCACAGGCAAAGAAATCCGGGTCCAACAGTAAACCAACTACTAAGAACTACACAACTTGGAAGGAATGAACACCAAACCAGTGGATTTCAATGGATTCAGACTGTATGAAATTTAGGAAAAATCTAGTACAACTCACATGCCATGGAATGATTTTTTTTGCACATTTAGCCTACTTGTGGATGAAATTATTTCTGCTGCACATATTGGCAAAAATCAAGCAGTGCCTTGACTCTGTAACACTAAAGATATCAAGTAAAAAGCAGATTAGAAGGGGGCACATGTGAGTCCCGGTATGGCTGCTCTGAAGGATTAGCATAGGTTTCAGGCAGCTGGAAGAGGAGTTTTAGAAATGCAAATTAACACTGCTAGGGAAAAGTACCCATTTATCATCTGAATTACAGTAATACAAGCTGTCCTTGAAAAAACAACCAGCCAGCCAGAGTCAGCTTTTGACCATCCTGCTGACCAGGCTATGTCAAGCAAGAAGGTGACATTTGTGGAAAATTAAATGACTCAAACTGCTGTTTGCAAATAGATGATAACAGAAAATTGGTGAAACATAAAACAATGGAAATAAGAAAGTTGCTCAGATTCCGGTCCAAAGGTAGAAAGGATGGGAATGGGACATGTTCTCGTGGTTCAGTGGCAGACAACGGCTTAAACGAATGCTGTTCCTCCTCTGATGTGCTGCAGCAACTCTCATCTTTTTCCCATGCTCGACACCTTGCTGAGTGCAGCTCATTCAGCAGGTGAGCAAGGGGATGCAGGTGGCAGCCAGGCCTGATCCAGAAACGGCTACAAAAGGACAGGCAGTGAGGGCACTGAGAATAATCCCAAAACCAAAGAGGAACCAGGAAAAGAGATTGAAACAAAGGTAATTAAAGAGAGTAAATACAGTTATTGAGAAAATACTAAGAGGGTTTGAACGGAATTAGATGAATGTGCTAAGAGATAGAGCCAGGGACTTGTACAAAAGGAAGTAACGGGAAGAACCATCAGTTACAGAAAATGTTACTAATTGATACGGACTGCTGCTCAGCCAAGATCCTGCTCAATTCCTGAACTTCGAGAAGGAGAAACACTAAACACAGCCGTTAAAATCGGATGTTATACAAAAGGAGGGGTGCATATTAAGGGAGACATGTAGCAGGCGGATCGGGAAGTCTGAACCTTCCAAATACCCCAGCCACTGGGAAAAGGGAGAAGAAGATGATGCCGGGAAAATAAGGATAAAAAGCAACCTGCGTTTTAGACACCGCATGGAAAATGCCCATAGCCTCTCGCTTTGTTCATCAATAAAGTCACTTTTACAGGACTCCTCTGTCTCCTTTGTGCACACAAACCTCCGGCAACGTGAATTTCCCTGCACAGCCCCGGGGCCTCTCTCAAACATCCCTTGCCGGCCTCGGGCTCCTGCCGGGCTCCAGGTGGGTCCCGGCTCCATCCCAGACTCACCCCCAGCTCCCACCGCCCTCAGCTCCCGCTCACCCCGAGCTCCCGCCGGTTCAGGGCAGCAGCGGTTCCTTGGCCCGATGCCCGGGCCGGGTCCAGCGCAGGAGCCGCTCCTCAGGCGAGGTTTGCGAGAAATGGCGGAGCGCGGGGAAAGAGAGGGGAGTCCCTGTCACGGCACAGCCCGCCCCTCGCTACGATTGGCTGATTCTGCCGTCATTCTTTGATCTCCCGCGCGGATTGGGCAGAGTAGGGACAAGCCCGGCCCCGGAGCCGCCGCCAGGGCGATGCTGGGAAAGGAAAGGCGCCATTTTTGGAGCATCTCTGCGGGTCCAATCAGCGTCGGATTTTAATATTGGCACATTTTTTCAGCAATAAGCAAGTTTTTGCCTCTTTGTGAAACACACATGTAAAGACAAAAAGCCCCGGACAGTTCTCTTTCCCTTCCAGCCTCTCACACAGTAACACCAGCCCAGGCCCCTCCACTTTGCCCGGGCCGGGCAGGGGCAGGCGGGCTCTGACTCAGAGCTCAGGAGCTGCCGGGCCCCGTTTCCAGCCAGGGACCCCGATATCCAGGGAAAGGAAAGGCAAGGCCCGTTGCTCACATCCCTGCCCCCCGGCACGGCCGCGGCTCGGCAGAACCCTGCCCTGCCCCGGCCCGGAGCGGCTCCGAACGGCCGGGCCCGCCCCGCTGCCCACGGGCCTGGGGGAAAAACAGCTGAGCCCCGTTCTGGCAAGGCCCCACAGCCTTGTCTGCTGGGCAGGGTGGAGGAAGAACCCCCGGCCCGCGGCTGGAATTGAGCGCAGCGGGCGCCGGAGAACAGCCATGAAACCAGAAACTCATCAGCGCTTCTCTGACTAAACCCTGCAGTCCTCACCCAGCCCCCAGCGTGGCCTGGAAAGACTCTTTATTGTAAATAACTCAACAGCCCCATGTTATAAATGTGATTCATGCTAATTAAATTGTAACAATATTGGCAAAATTGTTACAATATAATTAATCAAAACCCTGTATTTAATTGCTATAAAGCAAAAAGAGATAAAGAAAATGGTTAAATCAAGCAGAAAAAAATCACCCTGCAGATGTTTAGTAGGAGGCAGGATTAGAAGGGTATAGGTCTAAGAACAGTGTCTAGAAATAGATTTTCGACCTTGAATTGTGCCAAATTGGGATGATTCCAAACCACTGGACACTGGACTAAGGCCTATTGAGGGAACATAAATTAAATTATATAACTTTAAGTTTAGTGAGCATGCACCACCTGCGAGGTCAAACAGCGAACACTGAGGAAGACCCAGAACCTTCATGAAAAATAAGACCCCCGACAGGAAGAGAGACCCCCGACCACTGGTGGCGCACGCGCAACACAACGCCATGACGTAGATTTTAGAAATAGAAATGAGGAGGAGCTTTCTAGAAGATTCTGTATTAATATGTATTAGTAAACAGTATATAAGCAAAAGTTTTTGGTTTATCTGATTTGGTACGTGCGGAAGGGAGAATCCCTACCCGTACCCCCGGTCGGTTGTGCTTATGCTTTATTCAACCGAACCAGACCTTTATTATATCTAAATTGCTGCTAAATTTTGTATTTACTTAAAATTTATATAACTCATATATTCTGATTGTATTCGTTTATATACAATTATTATCATTAATAAATTACTGCTAAAATTTAACTTTGTTGTTTGATTAATGGGACAAAATTGAACTCATCAAATTTTCATTTATAACAAGAAGAAAGAGTGAATCATCGGAATCAGAAATAGGAGTCACCTTTTTGAGCCAAATGACTTCTGAAAAGGAAAAGGGACCATAGATGAGTGATGGATGAGTAAAGCAATGGTTGGCTATTACAATTAAAGGATGAAAAGTGTGTGTATGTTAAAGATGAGTTTTGTGGATATTTAATGATGTTATTGTAATATATCCTCCCATAGTCCTCTTTCCCCTCCCCCCTGATTTGTTGTCAGACATGGCTTAGGTAGTCAGGGCATTTGGGGAGGGCCGGCTTGTTCCTACACCTGACCTGCAGCCAAGCTGTAAGAAAGTGTCTCCAGCCATGGACAGCAGAGAAGGAGTTCACTGACAAGACTTTGGGAGGGCCTGGGGGCATAAAAGGCAGAACATCCATTCTGTAGGTGAGCACGGGGGTTTAGTCCTGTGTTCCCAGCACTGATTTTTCTGATTATTCAGTCTGTGATAAATAAATCACTAAAGTTTGTTCACTGAAAACAAAGGAACAAGGCCCAGCTGTGGTCAAACAGGAAATTGCTCTGCTTAGAAACTGCTCTGCTTACCTAACTAGAAATTGCTCTGCTTAACGATGTTTAAGTTTCAGGAAGCCGATGAGTATTACCTAATAAGAGAAAAAAAGAACACAAAGGAGACGTGCGAGGAAGACTATTAACCCTTCATCAAGCGACCACCGGGAGGCAGAAGAAGACCCCTATCAACAGGGGACACATGCACAGAGGATGGCACGTACACAGGAAGAGATACTGTATAAAGGAAGACTGAAATTCAGACCCGGTGCGAGCCTTGGCGGAGCGGAGACTCCCCGGCCGCCCAGCGCTGCATTTGCCTGTTTGTTCGCTTGCTTAATTGAATAAATTCTCGATTGAATTAGACACAAAATTGGTCTCGTGTCTCTATCTATAACACAATACACCTGCTGCATTTCAGAGATGCAGCATACCTAATGGTTATGGTAGACACTCATGAAACACACATGCCCATCAAAATATGGCTTTTCATTTTAGAGGCTCTACAATCACAGAACTGCAGGATTGTTCAGGTTGAAAAACATCCTTAAGGTTGTCAAGTCCCTTTGTCAACCCAGCGCTGCTGAGTCCACCACTGAACAATGTCCCTGAGTGCCACTTCTGCACTTTTAAATCTTTTAAATAGTTCCAGGGATGGTGACTCAGCCACTTCTCTAGGCAGCCTCTTCCAATGCTTAACAAACCCTTCTGTGATAAATTTTTTTCCTATTATCCAGTATAAACCTACCCTGGTACAACTTGAAGCATTTCCTTTTGTCCTCTGACTTGTTACCTAGGATAAGAGACTGACCCCCCACCTGGCTACAAGTTCTTTTCAGATCATCGTGGAGAGCGATAAGGTCTCCCTGCTGTTTCCTTTTCCCTAGGCTAAACGCCCCCAGTTCCCTCAGTCATTCCTCATAAGACTTACTACCTTCCAGGATACACCCCTACATCAGCAACCAGGCTTCCATATGATCACATACTCCGGTATTGCAGCCTTGGAGCTGTGATGAATAAATCCTTCAGAGAAAGTTTTACCCCAGCCCCATTCCTGTCCCTGATCCCGTTCCTGCTGCTGTCTCTGCTCCCGTCCCCGTTCCTGTCCTGTCCCCGCTCCCACTCCTGTCCCTGCTGTCGTCCCCGATGCCGTCCCCGCTCCCCCGAGCGGGCGAGGGGAGGCACTGCCCGTGGCTCCGGCACCGTGCTGGGATCCCGGGCAGGACAGGTAGTTTCACAGGAATAAAAATTCCAGGGAACATCCCCCTGAAAAAGTTTTACTGCAGTTAGAGTCGTATGTTTTTTAATAAATCTTCCCGGTTGTCTGTAATGCTCATTGTTAATGTTAAGTTCTTGGCCTCACCCTGTTTTCGGCCCCCAATTGTCTTAGCCCATATCCCCTTCCCCTTTTCGTAGGGTTAATGCCCTCCCTGCCTCCCTAAAATGGCGCCTGTGACAGAGGAGGAGTGACGTCAGTAGAGTGCATGCAAATGAAGAAAGACGCAGAGAATGCTGGGACAGCATCACAGCTGAAACTCCTAAAATAACGAGCCCAAATAACATCTTAGACTGAAATAGTGTTCCTCTGTCGGGAAAAATAAGAGATAAGGAAAAGTCGCCATCCGGAGCTGCTCTGGGCTGCTGCCGTGACCTAACAGCACCCTACTACCATGACCACTGCCTAACAAG
>JAREIS010000661.1:0-60090 GCA_030060385.1 Muscicapa striata striata | reverse complement strand
CCCAAAATTCCAAATTCAAAATCCAAAATTCCCAATTCTCAAAAATCCCCAAAATTCCCCAAAATTCCTAAAATCCTCAAAATCAAAAAAAATTCCCAAAATTTCAAAAATTCCCAAAATTCCAAAAATTCCAAAAAATCCCCAAAAATTCCAAAAATCCCAAAATTTCAAAATTCCCAAAATTCCAAAATCCCAAAATTCCAAATTCCAAAATATTCCAAAATCCCCAAAAAATCCCCAAAAAATCCCAAACAAAAATTTCCAGAAAATCCCAAGAAATTTCCAAAATCCCCAAAATATCCCAAAAAATCCTAAAAATCAAAAACAATTCCCAAAAATTCCCAAAAATACTCAAAAATTCCAAAAATTTCCCAAAATCCCCAAAATATCCCAAAAAAATCCTAAAAAATTCCTAAAAATAAAAAAAAATCCCAAAAAATTACCAAAAATTTCCCAAAAATTCCCAAAAAATCCCCCAAAAATTGCGAAAAAATTCCAAAAAAATCCCAAAAAAATCCCCCAAAAATTCTCAAAAAATTCCCCAAAAACTGCGAAAAAATTCCCAAAAAATCCCAAAAAAATCCCAAAAAAATTCCCAAAAAATCCCGCAAAAATTGCGAAAAAATTCCCAAAAATTTCCCAAAAATTCCCCAAAAAATACTCAAAAATTCCAAAAAAATTTCCCAAAAAAATTCCCAAAAATTCATAAAAATTCCCAAAAAATACTCAAAAATTCCAAAAAAATTTCCCAAAAATTCCCCAAAAATTCATAAAAATTCCCAAAAATTTACCAAAAATTGCCAAAAAAATACTCAAAAATTCCCAAAAAAATTCCCAAAAATTCCCCAAAAATTCCCAAAAAATACTCAAAAATTCCAAAAAAATTTCCCAAAAATTCCATAAAAATTCATAAAAATTCCCAAAAATTTACCAAAAAGTGCCAAAAAAATCCTCAAAAATTCCCAAAAAAATTCCTAAAAATTTCCCGAAAATTCATAAAAATTCCCAAAAAATTCCCAAAATATCCTCAAAAATTCCAAAAAAATTTCCCAAAAATTCCCCAAAAATTCATAAAAATTCCCAAAAATTTCCCAAAAATTGCCAAAAAATACTCAAAAATTCCCAAAAAAATTCCTAAAAATTCCCCAAAAATTCATAAAAATTCCCAAAAAATTCCCAAAAAATCCTCAAAAATTCCAAAAAAATTTCCCAAAAATTCCCTAAAAATTCATAAAAATTTACCAAAAATTGCCAAAAAAATACTCAAAAATTCCCAAAAAAATTCCCAAAAAAATTCCCAAAAATTCCCCAAAAATTCATAAAAATTCCCAAAAAATTCGCAAAAATTCCAAAAAAATTTCCCAAAAAAATTCCCAAAAATTCCCAAGAATTCCCCCAAGAATTCCCACAGAATGCTCCATAGTTTCCCTCATTTCCCACCTCCATGTGCGTGTCCGCGGCGCTGCGGGCGCAGCTCAGGGCGCTCCTGAGCGCGGGCAGGATCTGAGCCGGGCCGAGCCCAAATCCTCCAGCGTCAGAGCCACGTTCAGCCAGGTCCGGGACTCCTGCACGGCATTATGGGATATAGGGGGTTATGGGATATATGGCATTATGGGATTGATGGGATTATGGGATATATGGGATTATGGGATATATGGGATTATGGGATATATGGGATTGATGGGATATATGGGATTTATGGGATCTGAGCCGGGGCCGAGCCCAAATCCTCCAGCGTCAGAGCCACGTTCAGCCACGTCCGGGACTCCTGCACGGCATTATGGGATATAGGGGGTTATGGGATATATGGGATTGATGGGATATATGGGGTTATGGGATATATGGGATTATGGGATATATGGGATTATGGGATGGATGGATGGCATTATGGGATATATGGGGTTATGGGATATATGGGATTGTGGGATATATGGGATTTATGGGATATATGGGATTTATGGGATATATGGGATATGTGGGATTGTGGGATATATGGGATTTATGGGATTTATGGGATTATGGGATGGATGGCATTATGGGATTATGGGATGGATGGCATTATGGGATATATGGCATGGATGGGATGGATGGGATTGATGGGATGGATGGGATTTATGGGATTATGGGATGGATGTGATGGATGGGATTAAGGGATTTATGGGATTATGGGATTGATGGGATTATGGGATGGATGGGATTATGGGATTTATGGGAATTATGGGATTATGGGATGGATGGGATTATAGGATGGATAGGATATATGGGATTATGGGATATATGGGATTGATGGGATGAATGGGATTATGGGATAGAAAAGATTATGGGATGGACGGGATGATGAGATTATGGGATGGATGGGATGGATGGGGTGGAAGGGATTATGGGATTATTGGATGGGTGGGATGGATGGGATTATGGGATGGATGGGATTTATGGGATTATGGGATTTATGGGATTATGGGATGGATGGGATGGATGGGATGATGGGATGGATGGAATGATGGGATTGTGGGATGGATGGCATTATGGGATGGATGGGATTTATGGGAATTATGGGATTATGGCATGGGTGGGATGATGGGATGATGGTCTGATGGGATTATGGGATGGATGGGATTATGGGATGGATGGGATTATGGGATTATGGGATTATGGGATTATGGGATTATGGGATTATGGGATTAATGGATGGATGGGAATTATGGGATTATGGGATTATGGGATGGATGGGATTTATAGGACTGATGGGATTTTTGTGATTTATGGGATTTATAGGATTGGAGATTTATGGGATTAATGGGACTTATGGGATTTAAGGGATTTTGGGGATTTTGGGATTAATGGGATTTTTGGGATTTATGGGATTTGGGATTAATGGGATTAATGGGATTTATGGGATTTGGGGTTTATGAGATTTGGGAGTTGGGATATATTGGATCTATGGGATTTATGGGATTTATGGGATTTGGGATGGATGGGATGGATGGGATTATGGGATTCATGCGATGTATGGGATTTATAGGACTGATGGGATTTTTGTGATTTATGGGATTTTTACGATTTATGAGATTTATGGGATTTATGGGATTTTGGGGATTTTGGGATTAATGGGATTTATGGGATTTGGGGTTTATGGGATTTGGGACTTGGGATATATGGGATATATTGGATCTATGGGATTTATGGGATTTATGGGATCAATGGGATTTACGTGATTTATGGGATTTATGGAATTTATGGGATTATGGGATGGATGGGATTTAAAGGACTGATAGGATTTTTGTGATTTTTGGGATTTATAGGATTGGAGATTTATGGGATTTTTAGGATTTATGGGATTTATGGGATATATGGGATTTATGGGATTTATGGAATTTGGGGTTTCAGGATTTGGGTTTTATGGGATTTGGGGATTTGAAGATTTGGGATTTGGGATTTCTGGGATTTAGGAATTTTGGGATTTGGGATCGGGAATTTGGAATCAGGAATTTTGGGGATTTTGAGGCCCAGAATGTTGGGATTTTTTGGGATTTGGGATGAGGAATTTTGGGATTTTTGGGAATGTTGGGGTTCCCACCCCCAGGGGCTCCCTCTGGAAATGCTCCAGGGCCCAGGAATGGGGGATTGATGGGATTTGGGATCAGGAATTTTGGGAATTTTAGGAATTTTGGGAAATTTTGGGACTCGGAATTTTGGGATTTTGGATTGGGAATCTGGAATTTTGAGGACTTTGGGATTTTGGGGAATTTTGGGATTTTTTGGGTTTCGGAATCAGAAATTTTGGGATTTTTGTGAATTTTGGAATTCGGAATTTTGGGGGTTTTAGGATTTTTGGGATTTTTAGGAATTTTGGGATTTGGAATTTTGGGGCTCGGAATGTTGGGATTTTGGATTGGGAATCCAGAAATTTGGGGACTTTGGGACTTTTGGGAATTTTGGAATTTGGAATTTTGGGGTTTTAGGATTTTGGGGATTTTTGGGATTTGGGATCAGAAATTTTGGGATTTTTGTGAATTTGGGGAATTTGGGAATTTGGAATTTTGGGGTTTTAGGATTTTGGGGATTTTTGGGATTTGGGATCAGGAATTTTGGGATTTTTGGGAATTTTGGAACTCGGAATTTTGGGATTTTTAGGAATTTGGGGATTTTTCGGATTTAGGATCAGAAATTTTGGGAATTGTGGGAATTTTGGGGTTTTTAGGAATTTTAGGATTTTTGGGATCAGGAATTTTTGGGATTTGGAATTTTGGAATTTGGAATTTTGGGGGGTTTAGGATTTTTGGGATTTTTGGGATTTGGGATTCAGAATTTTGGGATTTTTAGGGATTTGGGGTTTTTGGGATTCACGATCCAGAATTTTGGGATTTTTGGGATTTGGGATTCAGAATTTTGGGATTTTTAGGAATTTTGGGATTTTTGGAATTCGGAATTTTGGGGGTTTTAGGACTTTTGGGGATTTTTGGGATTTTTAGGAATTTTGGGATTTTGGGAAATTTGGGAATTCAGAATTCTGGGGTTTTTAGGAATTTTGGGATTTTTGGGATTTGGGATCAAGAATTTTGGGATTTTTGGGATTCGGAATTTTGGGATCAGGAATTTCTGGGATTTGGGAATTTTGGGACTTTTGAAATTTGGAATTTTGGGTGTTTTAGGATTTTTGGGGATTTTTGGGATTTTTAGGAATTGTGGGATTTTGGGAAATTTGGGAATTCAGAATTTTGGGGTTTTTAGGAATTTTGGGATTTTTGGGATTTAGGATCCAGAATTTTGGGATTTTTAGGATTTTTGGGATTTTTGGGATTTGGGATCAAGACTTTTGGGATTTTTGGGATTCGGAATTTTGGGACTCGGAATTTTGGGATTTTGGATTGGGAATCTGGAATTTTGAGGACTTTGGGATTTTTGGGAATTTTGGGACTTTTGGAATTAAGAATTTTGGGATTTGGGGGAATTTTAGGATTTTGGGGAATTTTGGGATTTTTTGGGTTTCGGGATCAGAAATTTTGGGATTTTTGTGAATTTTGGGAATTTTGGAATTTGGAATTTTGGGGTTTTTAGGAATTTTGAGATTTTGGATCAGAAATTTTGGGATTTTTGGGAATTTTGGGAATTAGAATTTTGGGGGTTTTAGGATTTTTGGGATTTTGGATGAAGAATTTTGGGATTTTTGTGAATTTTGGAATTTGGAATTTTGGGGGGTTTTAGGAATTTTGGGATTTTGGATCAGGAATTTTGGGATTTTTGGGAATTTTTGGGAATTTTGGGATTTGGAATTTTGGGGTTCCCATTGGCATTTTGGGATTTATGGGATTTATGGGATTTGGGAATTTTGGGATTTGGGATTTGGGATCGGGAATTTGGAATCAGGAATTTTGGGGATTTTGGGGCCCAGAACGTTGGGATTTTTTGGGATTTGAGATGAGGAATTTTGGGATTTTTTGGGATTTGAGATGAGGAATTTTTGGGAATTTTTGGGATTTTTGGGAATGTTGGGGTTCCCACCTCCAGGGGCTCCCCCTGGCGCAGCTGCAGCTCCCTCTGGAAATGCTCCAGGGCTCTGGAATGTTCCCCCAGGTCCCGGAAGGTCGTGGCCAGGGAGACGTGGATCACAGCCAGGTCCTGGCAGGGAACACCCAGGGACTCGGCCAGGGACAGCTGGGATGGAATTCCCAAAAAAAAGGGAAAAAAATGGGAAATTAGGAAAAAAATGGGAATAAAAGCAAAAAAAAAAAAAAAAGGGTCCCAAAATCAGTAAAAACAACCCCAAAATTCCCAAGGAAACAGGAAATTCACCAAAAATTAGGAAAAAATGGGAAAAGGAGAAAATGGGAGAAAAAATTGGGGGAAAATAGGGTGGAAAAATAAATTTTAAAAGCCCCAAAATCAGCAAAAATCACCCCAAAAACCCCAAGGGAAATTCCCAAGGAAATGGGAAATTCCCAAAAAAGTGGGAAAAGAGAAAAGTGAAAAAAAAATGGGAAAAATAGGAAATTATTGAAAAAAATAAGGTGGAAAAAAAAAAGCCTCAAAATCAGCCAAAATCACCCCAAAAACCCCAAGGGAAATTCCCAAGGAAACAGGAAATTCCCCAAAAAAAAGTGGGAAAAGGGAAATGTGGGAAAAAGATAAAAATGGGAAAAAAGGGAGAAAAATGAGAAAAAAATGGGGAAAAATGAGAAAAAAGGGGAAAAACAGGGTGGGGGAAAAATAAATTTTAAAAAGCCCCAAAATCAGCCAAAATCACCCCAAAAACCCCAAGGGAAATTCCCAAGGAAATGGGAAATTCCCAAAAAAAAAGTTGGGAAAAGGAAAAAAAAAAAGGAAAAAATGGGAAATTAGGGAAAAACCACGAAAAATGTCCCAGATAATTCCCAGGTTATTCCCAGAAGAATTCCCAGATTTTCACTGGTTTTTCCTGGTTATTCCCATTAGAATTCCTGGATTTTTCCCAGATTTTTCCCTGATTTTTCCCAATTTTTTCCCAGATTTTTCCCAGATTTTTCCCAATTTTTTCCCAGATTTTTCCCAATTTTTTCCCTGATTTTCCCCCATTTTTTCCCACATTTTTCCTGGATTTTCCCTGGCTTTTCTCCCATTTTTTCCTCATTTTCCCCATTAGAACTCCTGGACTTTCCCTGATTTTCCCCAGATTTTTCCTGGATTTTTCCCATATTTTTCCCATTTTTTTCCCATTAGAATTCCCAAACTTTTCCCGTTTCTTCCCATTAGAATTCCCAGATTTTCCTCAAATTTTTCCTGTTTTTTCCAATTAGAATTCCTGGATTTTCCCCATTTTTTCCCCTTTATTTCTCCCATTTTTTCCCATTAGAATTTCCAGATTTTCCTCAATTTTTCCCTGATTTTTTCCCATAGTTCCCCATTAGAATTCCCAAATTTTCCCATTACAATTCCCATTTTTTCACATATTTTTCCCATATTTTTCCCATATTTTTCCCATATTTTTCCCATATTTTCCAGTATTTTTCACATTTTTTTCCCATTACAATTCCCAGATTTTTCCCATTACAATTCCCATATTTTCCCCCCAAGAATTCCCATTTTTTCCCATTACAATTCCCATATTTTTCCCCCTAGAATTCCCATTTTTTCCCATTAGAATTCCCATTTTTTCCCATTACAATTCCCATTTTTTCCCATTAGAATTCCCAGATTTTCCCCGGATTTTTCCATTTTTTTCCCTGTATTTTCCTGGGTTTTTTCCCAGCTTTTCCCATTAGAATTCCCAATTTTTCCCCATATTTTCCCCATATTTTTCCTATTTTTTCCCATTAGAATTCCCATTTTTTCCCATTACAATTCCCATATTTTTCCCATATTTCTCCCATATTTTCCAGTATTTTTCATTTTTTTTTCCCATTACAATTCCCAGATTTTTCCCATTACAATTCCCATTTTTTCCCATTAGAATTCCCATTTTTTCCCATTACAATTCCCATTTTTCCCACTAGAATTCCCATTTTTCCCATTACAACCCCATTTTTCATTACAATCCCTTTTCATTAATTCATTTTCCCATATTTTTCCCATATTTTCCGTATTTTCCCATTTTTCCCGTTACAATTCCCAGACTTTTCCCTTACAATTCCATTTTTCCCATTAGAATTCCCGATTTTCCATTTTTCCATTTCCTGTATTTTCCTGGGTTTTTCCCAGCTTTTCCCATTAGAATTTCCCATATTTTCCCCAATTTTCCTATTTTTTCCCATTAGAATTCCATTTTTCCCATTACAATTCCCATATTTTCCCATATTTCCCTGATTTTCCCATATTTCCCATATTACGTTTTTCCCATACAATTCCAGTTTTTCCCTGATTTTCTCATGTTTCCCCATATTTTCCTCAGATTTTCCCGTATTTTTCCTATTTTTCCATATTTTCCCTAGGTTTTCCCATTTTCCCCAATTTATTTCCCTGATTTTTCCTGTATTTTCCCATATTTTCCTGGATTTTCCGTATTTTCCATTTTTTCCTGATTTTCCTATTTTTCCCATATTTTTCCTGTATTTTCCATTATTTTCCTGATTTTCCTGTATTTTCCTGTATTTTCCTGGTTTTCCTGATTTTCCCATTTTTTTCCGATTATTTTCCTGTATTTTCCCCATATTTTCCTGTATTTTTCCTGTATTTTCCCCATATTTTTCCTGGATTTTTCCCGTATTTTCCCCATATTTTCCGTATTTTCCCCATATTTTCCCCATATTTTCCCTGATATTTTCCTGATTTTCCATATTTTTTCCTGGATTTTTCCGATTTTCCCTATTTTATTTTCCTGATTTTTCCGTATTTTCCTGGATTTATTTCCCATATTTTCCTCGTATTTTCCTATATTTTCCCTATTTAGATTCCAGATTTTCCCATATTTTCCCTGATTTTTCCTGATTTTCCCATGATTTTTCCAAATTTTCCAATTTTCCCGATTTTCCCTGATTTTCCCCATTTTTCCTGTATTTTCCTGTTTTTCCATTAATTCCTGATTTTCCAGATTTTCCTAGATTTTCCCGGATTTTTCCTGTATTTTCCCATATTTTGCCCTAGTTTTCCTGATTTTCCCAGATTTTCCTCAGATTTTCCTGATTTTCCCATATTTTCCCGATTTTCCATTTTCTTTTTCATTATTCATTTCCCATTCTTGTTTCTATTTTCCTATTTCTAATATTCCATTTTTCCTTTCTGTTCATTTTCTTTCCCATTTCGTTCCATTAAAATATTTTTTTCAATTCCATTTTCATTTTTCCATTTCCTTTTCCTATTTCTATTTCCCATTTCCATTTCATATTTCCATTTTTCCCTAATTCATTATTTTCCATTATTTTCCATTATTTCCATTTTCCTATTTCCATATTTTCCATTTTCCATTATTTTTCCTAATTTCCCATATTTTCCATTATTTTCCCACGTTTTTCCATTATTTTCCCATTATTTTCCCATTATTTTCCCATTTTTCCTATTTTTCCATTATTCCATTATTTTCCATTTTCCCCTAAATTTTCCCATTTTTTTCCATTTTTCCATTTCCCATTATTTCCCATATTTTCCATTATTTTCCATTTCATATTTTTCCCATTTTCATTTTTCCCATTTTCCCATATTTTCCATATTTTTCCATTTTTCCCATTATTTTCCTTTTCCATTTTCCATTATTTTCCATCTATTTTTCCCATTATTTTTCCATTATTTTCCATTTTTCCATATTTTCCCATTTTTCTATTTTTCCATTATTCCAATTTCCCAATTTCCCCAATTTTTCCTATTTTCCATATTTCATATTTTTCCCATTTATTTCCCATTTTTCCGATTTTCCCATTTTCCCTAGAATTCCATTATTTTTCCCATTATTTTCCATTATTTTCCCATTTTTCCCATTATTTTCCCATTATTTTCCCATTTTCCTGTTCTTTCCCATTCATTTTCCATTATTTTCCGTTCTGTTTCCCTATTTTCATTCCATTTTCCATTTCCATTCATTTCATTCCCATGTTTCCATTCCATTATTATTCCATTCATGTTTCCATTCCTTCCATTTTCCATTCCATTTCCCATTTCATGTTTCCATTCCCATGTTTCCATTCTTTCATGTTTCATTCCATGTTTCCATTCCATTTCCATTCATTTATTCCCATGTTTCCATTCCATGTTTCATTCCATGTTCCCATTCCATGTTCCATGTTTCCATTCCCATGTTTCCTATTTCCATGTTCCATATCATGTTTCCATTCCATGTTTCCATGTTTTCCATGTTCCCATGTTCCATGTTTATGTCATTCCCATGTTTCCATTCCTTTATGTTTCCATGTTCCATTCCATGTTCCCTTCCATTTCTTCATTTTCATGTTCCATTCCATGTTTCCCTTCCATGTTTCCATGTTTCCCATGTTTCCCATTTCCCATTTCCCATGTTTCCTTCCATTCCCATGTTTCCATTCCATTTCCATTTTCCATTTATTCCCATGTTTCCCCATTCCCATGTTTCCCATGTTTCCCATTCCCATGTTTCCCATTCCCATGTTTCCCATTCCCATGTTTCCCATTCCCATGTTTCCCATGTTTCCCATTCCCATGTTTCCCATTCCCATGTTTCCCATGTTTCCCATTCCCATGTTTCCCATTCCCATGTTTCCCATGTTTCCCATTCCCATGTTTTTCCCATTCCCATGTTTCCCATTCCCATGTTTCCCATTCCCATGTTTCCCATGTTTCCCATATTCCCATGTTTCCCATGTTTCCCATTCCCATGTTTCCCATTCCCATGTTTCCCATTCCCATGTCTCCCATGTTTCCCATGTTTCCCATTCCCATGTTTCCCATTCCCATGTTTTCCATTCCCATGTTTCCCATTCCCATGATTCCCATTCCCATGTTTCCCATTCCCATGTTTCCCATGTTTCCCATTCCCATGTTTCCCATTCCCACGTTTTCCATTCCCATGTTTCCCATTCCCATGTTTCCCATGTTTCCCATTCCCATGTTTCCCATTCCCATGTTTCCCATTCCCATTTTTCCCATTCCCATGTTTCCCATTCCCATGTTATTCCCATGTTTCCCATGTTTCCCATTCCCATATTCCCATGTTTCCCATGTTTCCCATTCCCATGTTTCCATTCCCATTTTTCCCATTCCCATGTTTCCCATGTTTCCCATGTTTCCCATTCCCATGTTTCCCATGTTTCCCATGTTTCCCATTCCCATGTTTCCCATTCCATGTTTCCCATTCCCATGTTTCCCATTCCCATTTTTCCCATTCCCATGATTCCCATTCCCACGTTTCCCATTCCCATGTTTCCCATTCCCATGTTTCCCATGATTCCCATGTTTCCCATTCCCATGTTTCCCATGTTTCCCATTCCCATGTTTCCCATGTTTCCCATGTTTCCCATGTTTCCCATTCCCATGTTTCCCATGTTTCCCATGTTTCCCATTCCCATGTTTCCCATTCCCATGTTTCCCATTCCCATGTTATTCCCATGTTTCCCATGTTTCCCATGTTTCCCATTCCCATGTTTCCCATTCCCATGTTTCCCATTCCCATGATTCCCATTCCCACGTTTCCCATTCCCATGTTTCCCATTCCCATGTTTCCCATGTTTCCCATGTTTCCCATTCCCATGTTTCCCATGTTTCCCACGTTTCCCATTCCCATGTTTCCCATGATTCCCATGTTTCCCATTCCCATGTTTCCCACGTTTCCCATTCCCATGTTTCCCATTCCCATGTTTCCCATGTTTCCCACGTTTCCCATTCCCATGTTTCCCATGATTCCCATGTTTCCCATTCCCATGTTTCCCACGTTTCCCATTCCCACGTTTCCCATTCCCATGTTTCCCATTCCCATGTTTCCCATTCCCATGTTTCCCATGTTTCCCATGTTTCCCATGATTCCCATGTTTCCCATTCCCATGTTTCCCATTCCCATGTTTCCCATGATTCCCATGTTTCCCATTCCCATGTTTCCCATGTTTCCCATTCCCATGTTTCCCATTCCCATGTTTCCCATTTTCCCATTCCCATGTTTCCCATTCCCATGTTTCCCATTCCCATGTTTCCCATTTTCCCATTCCCATGTTTCCCATGTTTCCCATGTTTCCCATTCCCATGTTTCCCATTCCCATGTTTCCCATTCCCATGTTTCCCATGTTTCCCATTCCCATATTCCCACATTCCCATGTTTCCCATTCCCATGTTTCCCATGTTTCCCATTCCCATATTCCCACATTCCCATGTTCCCCATTCCCATGTTTCCCATGTTTCCCATTCCCATGTTTCCCATTCCCATGTTTCCCATGTTTCCCATTCCCATATTCCCACATTCCCATGTTTCCCATTCCCATGTTTCCCATTATTTTTCCCATGTTTTTCCCATGTTATTCCCATGTTTCCCATGTTCCCCTCCCCCCCCCGTACCTGTCTCAGGTAATACTCGGCCGCCCTGCGGAAGTCCCCGAGCTGGGCCAGGCTGTCCCCGAGGCGCTCGCACAGGGACAGGGACAGCGATGGGGACATTGGGGACATTGGGGACACCGAGGGGACAGAGCCACCGCCACAGCCAGAGCCAGAGAGGCGGGACAGACAGCGGGACACCCGCGAGGCTGAGGGGACAGAGGGGACATCGCTGGGGACAGTGGGGGGATTGGGGACAGTGGGGGCATTGGGGGGATTGGGGACATTGGGGATTGGGGACACTCAGGGACATTGGGAGGATTGGGGACAGTGGGGGATTGGGGACATTGGGGACACTGGGGACATTGGGGGGTCATTGGGGACATTGGGGAGATTGGGGGCATTGGGGACATTGGGGACACTCAGGGGACATTGGGAGGATTGGGGACAGTGGGGGATTGGGGACATTGGGGACATTGGGGGGATTGGGGACATTGGGGACATTGGGGGTTGGGGGGATTGGGGACATTGGGGACATTGGGGACATTGGGGACAGTGGGGGATTGGGGACATTGGGGGGACATTAGGGGGATTGGGGACACTGGGGACATTGGGGACATTGGGGAGATTGGGGCCATTGGGGCCATTGGGGACACTGGGGACATTGGGGGGACATTGGGAGGATTTGGTGGCATTGGGGACATTGGGGAGATTGGGGGCATTGGGGGGACAGTGAGGACACTCAGGGGACATTGGGGGATATTGGAGGGATTGGGGACATTGGGGGATTGGGGACACTGGGGGACATTGGGAGGATTTGGGGGACTGGGGACATTGGGGGCATTGAGGGGACACTGGGGGACATTGGGGACATTGGGGAGACATTGAGGACATTGGGGGCATTGGGGGACATTGGGGGATTGGGGACACTGGAGGATTGGGGACATTGGGGACATTGGGGACATTGGGGGGATTGGGGACACTCAGGGGACATTGGGGACATTAAAGGGATTTGGGACACTGGGGGTATTGGGGGAGTTGGGGACATTGGGGACACTCAAGGGACAGTGGGGACAGTCAGGGGACATTGGGGACATGGGGGATATTGGGGACATTGGGGACATTGGGGACATTTGGGCATTGGGGACATTGGGAGGACATTGGGGGACATTGGGGACACTGGGGACATTGGGGACATTGGGGACATTGAGGGAGACTGGGGACAGTGGGGACACTGGCGGGATCTGGGACATTGGGGACATTGAGAGATTGGGGACATTGGGGACACTAAAAATGATTTGGGACACTCAGGGACATTGGGGACATTGAGGCATAAAGGGGATTTGGGACATTGGGGACACTGGGGACAATGGGGACACTGGGACATTGGGGACACTCAGGGGACATTGGGGGCATTGAGGACACTTGGGGCCATTTGGAGCCATTTTAGTTTCATTTGGTGACATTTGGTGACATTTTTGGGAATTTTGGTGCCATTTTGGTGTCATTTGGGAACATTTGAGGCCATTTTGGAGCCATTTGGTGACACTTTGGGACACTTGGGGACATTTTTGGGGATTTTGGTGCCGTTTTGGTGGCTCTTGGTGTCATTTGGTGACACTTTGGGAATTTTGGGGACATTTTTGGGAACTTTGGTGACATCTGGAGCCAATTTGGAACCATTTGGGACCATTTGGTGCCATTTTGGTGCCATTTGGGGACACCTGGTGACACTTGGTGGCCCTTGGAGCCAATTTGAGGCCATTTTGGTGCCATTTGGGGACACTTGGGGACATTTGGGACATTTTGGGGACATTTTGGGGATTTTGGGGACATTTTGGAGCCACTTGGTGCCATTTGGTGACATTTTGGGAATTTTGGTGACATTTTTGGGGACATTTTGGGGACACTTTTCGTGACACTTTGGGGACACATTGGGGACACTGTGATGACACTCTGGAGACACTTCAGGGACACTCTGGTGACACCTTGGGGACACTGGTGACACTCTGGGGACACTCTGGTGACACTTGGGGGAATTTTGGTGACACTTTGGGGACATTCTGGTGCCATTTGGGGACACTTGAGGCCATTTGGGGACCAATTTGGGACATTTTGGTGCCATCTTGGAGCCAATTGGTGACACGTTGGGACACTCGGTGACACTTTTGGGAATTTCGGGGACATTTTAGGGGATTTTGGTGACACTTTGGGGACACTCTGGTGCCATTTGGGGACACTTGGAGCCAATTTGGGACCATTTGGGGCCATTTTGGAGCCATTTGGTGACACTCTGGTGGCACTTCGGTGACACTCTGGTGACACTCTGGGGACACTTTGGGGACACTCTGGGGACATTTGGGGACCAATTTGGGGCCATTTGGAGCCATTTTGGGACATTTTGGTGCCATTTTAGAGCCAATTTGGGGCCATTTTGGTGCCATTTGGTGACACTTTGGGACACTCGGTGACACTTTTGGGAATTTTGGGGACTTTTTAAGGGGTTTTGGTGACACTTTGGGGACACTTTGGGGACACTCTGGTGACACTTTGGGGACACTCTGGGGACACTTGAGGACCATTTGGGGCCATTTCGGTTCCATTTGGGACACTCGGTGACACTTTTGGGAATTTTGGGGATTTTTTAGGGGACTTTGGTGACATTTTGAGGAATTTTGGGGACACTTTGGGACACTCTGGTGACACTCTGGTTATACCTTGGTGACACTTTGGGGACACTTTGGTGACACTTTGGGGACACTTTCTGTGACACTCTGAGAACACTTTGGGGACACTTTGGGACCATTTGGGGCCATTTTGGTTCCATTTGGTGACACTTTGGGGACACTCTGGGGACACCTTGGGGACATTTCGTGACTTTTTTGAGACATTTTTGGGAATTTTGGGGCCATTGTGGTGCCATTTGGTGCCACTTTGGTGACACTCTGGTGACACTCTGGGGACACTTTGGGGACACTCTGGGGACACTCTGGGGACCAATTTGGGGCCATTTGGAGCCATTTTGGGACATTCTGGTGCCATTTTAGAGCCAATTTGGGGCCATTTTGGAGCCAATTAGCGACACTTTGGGACACTCGGTGACACTTTTGGGAATTTTGGGGACACTCTGGGGACACAGTGGTGACACTCTGGGGACATTTGGGGACATTTGGGGACATTTGGGGACGCACCGTGCCTGAGGCTGTGGCGCAGCTGCCGCCGCTGCTCCCGCCCGGGGGTGCCCAGGGCCAGCGCCCGGCGCAGCGCCCGCCTGGCGCCCTCAAAGTCACCCAGGGACAGCAGCACCTGCAAGAGAATTCCCAAAAAATCCCATGGAATTCCCAAAAAGTCCCGGAATTCCCAAAAAATCCCGAATTCCCAAAAATCCGAATTCCCAGGAATTCCCAAAAAATAATCCCGAATTCTCAGGAACGGCGGAATTGCAGCGCCCGCCTGGCGCCCTCAAAGTCACGCAGAGACAGGAAAAGCTGGAAAAGAATTCCCAAAAAATCCCATGGAATTTCCAGAAGATCCCAGGGAATTCCCAAAAAATCCAGGAATTCCCAAAAAATCCAGGAATTCCCAGAAATTCCCCAAAAAAATAATCCCGGAATTCTCAGGGAACGGCGGAATTGCAGCGCCCGCCTGGCGCCCTCAAAGTCACCCAGGGACAGGAAAAGCTGGAAAAGAATTCCCAAAAAATCCCATGGAATTCCCAAAATGTCCCATGGAATTTCCAAAAGATCCCAGGGAATTCCCAAAAAATCCTGGAATTCCCAAAAAATCCCGGAATTCCCAGGAATTCCCCAAAAAAATAATCCCGGAATTCTCAGGGAATGGCGGAATTGCAGCGCCCGCCTGGCGCCCTCAAAGTCACCCAGAGACAGGAAAAGCTGAAAAAGAATTCCCAAAAATCCCATGGAATTCCCAGAAGATCCCATGGAATTTCCAAAATCCCAGAATTCCCAAAAAATCCCAGAATTCCCAGAAATTCCCCAAAAAAATAATCCCGGAATTCTCAGGGAATGGCGGAATTGCAGCGCCCGCCTGGCGCCCTCAAAGTCACCCAGAGACAGGAAAACCTGGAAAAGAATTCCCAAAAAATCCCATGGAACTCCCAAAAAATCCCATGGAATTTCCAAAAGATCCCAGGGAATTCCCAAAAAATCCTGGAATTTCCAAAAAATCCAGGAATTCCCAGGAATTCCCCAAAAAAATAATCCCGGAATTCTCAGGGAACGGCGGAATTGCAGCGCCCGCCTGGCGCCCTCAAAGTCACCCAGGGACAGGAAAAGCTGGAAAAGAATTCCCAAAAATCCCATGGAATTTCCAGAAGATCCCAGGGAATTCCCAAAAAATCCAGGAATTCCCAAAAAATCCAGGAATTCCCAGAAATTCCCCAAAAAAATAATCCCGGAATTCTCAGGGAACGGCGGAATTGCAGCGCCCGCCTGGCGCCCTCAAAGTCACCCAGGGACAGGAAAAGCTGGAAAAGAATTCCCAAAAAATCCCATGGAATTCCCAAAATGTCCCATGGAATTTCCAAAAGATCCCAGGGAATTCCCAAAAAATCCTGGAATTCCCAAAAAATCCCGGAATTCCCAGAAATTCCCCCCCAAAAAAATCCCGGAATTTTCAGGGAACGGCGGAATTGCAGCGCCCGCCTGGCGCCCTCAAAGTCACCCAGGGACAGGAAAAGCTGGAAAAGAATTCCCAAAAAATCCCATGGAATTCCCAAAAAATCCCATGGAATTTCCAAAAAATCCCGGAATTCCCAAAAAATCCCGGAATTCCCGGGAATTTCCAAAAAAATAATCCCGGAATTCTCAGGGAATGGCGGAATTGCAGCGCCCGCCTGGCGCCCTCAAAGTCACCCAGGGACAGGAAAAGCTGGAAAAGAATTCCCAAAAAATCCTATGGAATTCCCAAAAATCCCATGGAATTTCCAAAAGATCCCAGGGAATTCCCAAAAAATCCTGGGATTTCCAAAAAATCCCGGAATTCCCGGGAATTCCCCAAAAAAAAAATCCCGGAATTCTCAGGGAACGGCGGAATTGCAGCGCCCGCCTGGCGCCCTCAAAGTCACCCAGGGACAGGAAAAGCTGGAGAAGAACATCCCAGAATTCCCAAAATTCCTTGGAATTCCCAAAACCCTGAAATTCCTAAAAAAAAATCCCGAAATTCCCAGAAATTCCCCAAAAAAATCCCAAAATTTCCAAGGAATCCCAAAATTCTGGCGCCCTCAAAGTCACCCAGGGACATGAAAAGCTGGAAAAGGAAATTCCAGAATTCCCAAAAAATCCTGGGAATTCCCAAAAAGTCCCAAAATTCCCAGAAATTCCCCCAAAAAAATCCCGAAATTCCCAAAAAAAAAAAAAAAAAATCCCGAAATTCCAAAATAAATCATAAAAATTTCCAAGGAATCCCAAAAATTCTGCCACTTTCAAAGTCACCCAGGGACAGGAAAAGCTGGAAATGAACATCCCAGAATTCCCAAAAAAATCCTTGGAATTCCCAAAAAAATCCTGAAATTCCTAAAAAAAAAAATCTGACATTCCTAGAAATTCCTAAAAAAAAAAAAATCCCGAAATTCCCAGAAATTCCCAAAAAAATCCCAAAATTTCCAAGGAATCCCAAAATTTCCAAGGAATCCCAAAATTCTGGCTCCCTCAAAGTCACCCAGGAAAAGATGGAAAAGAACATCCCAGAATTCCCAAAAAAATCCCATGGAATTCCCAAAAAATCCAGGAATTCCCAAAAAATCCCATGGAATTCCCAAAAAATCCCAGAATTCCCAAAAACCCCTGAAATTCCCAGAAATTTAAAAAAAAAAAATCCCAGAATTCCCAGAAATAAAAAAAAACCAAAACCAAAATTCCCAAAAAAATCCCATGGAATTCCCAAAAAATCCCATGGAATTCCCAAAAAATCCCCAGAAATTCCCAAAAAAATCCCATGGAATTCCCAAAAAATCCCCAGAAATTCCCAGAAATTCCCAAAAAAATCCCAGAATTCCCAGAAAAAAAAAAAAAAATCCCAAAATTCCCAAAAAATCCCATGGAATTCCCAAAAAATCCCGGAATTCCCAAAAAATCCCAAAATTTCCAAAGATTCCCCAAAAATCCCCAAAATTCCCCAAAAAATCCCCAGAAATTCCCAAAAAACCCCAGAATTCCCAAAAATCCCATTAGGATTCCCAAAGAAATCCGGGAATTCCCAAAAAATCTCCAGATATTCCCAAAAAATGGTGAAATTCCCAAAAAAATCCCACGGAATTCCCAAGAAATCCCGAAATTCCCAAAAAACCCAGGAATTCCCAAAAAAATCATGGAATTCCCAAAAATCCCCAGAAATTCCCAAGAAATCCTAGAGAATTCCCAAAAAACCCCGGAATTCCCAAAAAATCCTGGAATTCCCAGAAATAAAAAAAAAAAAAAATCCCAAAATTTCCAAAATTCCCAGAATTCCCAAAGATTCCCCAAAAAATCCCAAAATTCCCAAAAAATCCCGAATTCCCAAAAAAAAAGTTACCAAAAAATTCTCAAAAAATCCCTGACAAATCCCAAAAAAATCCCGAAAAAAAAAAAAAATCCCCCAAAAATCCCCAAAAAATCACAAAAAGCCAAAAAAAATCCACAAAAATTTCTCCAAAAAAATCGGGAAAAAATCCTAAAAATTCCACAAGAATTCCTGAAAAAATCCACAAAAAAAATCCCAAAAATAAAAAAAAAATCCCAAAAACTCACAAAAGAATCGCAAAAAATTCTCAAAAAAAATCTCCAAAAAATCCTAAAAATTCCTCAAAAATTTCTTCATTATTGCTGAAAAATTCCCAAAAATTCCAAAAAATTCTCAAAAATCCTAAAATTCCTCAAAATTCTACAATAATTCCTGAAAGATCCCAAAAAAATCCAAAAATATCCCAAAAAATCCCCAAAAAATTCCAAAAAGTTACCAAAAATTTCTCAAAAATCCGGATAAATCCCAAAAAAATCGCAAAAAACCAAAAAAAATCCACAAAAATTTCTCCAAAAAAAATCGGAAAAAAATCCTAAAAATTCCACAAGAATTCCTGAAAAAATCCACAAAAAAACCTCCAAAAAATCTTCAAAAATCCGAAAATTCCTGAAAATTCAGAAAAAAAAAAAAAAAAAAAAAAACAAAAAAATCCAAAAAAATCCCAAAAATCCCCAAAAATCTCAAAAATCCCTGAAAATTCAAAAAAAAATCTGAAAAAAATCTGAAAGAAATCCTGAAAAATCCCCAAAAAGCCTCAAAAATCACTGGAAATTCAGAAAAAAATCCGAAAAAAACAAAAAAAAATTCCAAAAAAAATCCGAAAAAAATCCAAAAAAATCCGAAAAAAATCTGAAAAAAATCCCAAAAATTCCCAAAAAATTCCCAAAAAAATTCCCAGTAATTCCACAAATTCCCAATTGTTTCCTACCTGAGCAGAGGCAGCGGGATTGGGGCAGTTCCTTCCCGCGCTGAAAATTCCCAAAAAAATCCCAAAAAGATCCCAAAAAAATCCCAAAAAAATCCCAAAAAATCTCAAAAATCTCAAAAATCCTGAAAATTCAGAAAAAAAATCTGAAAAAAATCTGAAAGAAATCCCGGAAAAATCCCCAAAAATCCTCAAAAAATCCCTGAATATTCAGAAAAAATCTGAAAAAAATCGAAAAAATCCAAAAAAATCCGAAAAAAATCCAAAAAAAATCCAAAAAAAATCCAAAAAATTCCCAAAAAATTCCCCAAAAAATTCCCAGTAATTCCCCAAATTCCCAATAGTTTCCTACCTGAGCAGAGGCAGCCTCAGCCTCCCTCTGCATGTCAGGGTTGCCCAGGCTGCGGGCGCAGTCGCGGGCGGTGCCGAGGCTCCGCAGGGATTGGGGCAGTTCCTTCTCGCGCTGAAAATTCCCAAAAAAATCCCAAAAAAATCCCCAAAAAATCTCAAAAAATCTCAAAAAAATTCCTGAAAATTCAGGAAAAAAAATCTGAAAAAAATCTGAAATAAATCCCGAAAAAATCCCCAAAAAGCCTCAAAAAAATCCCTGAATATTCAGAAAAAATCCGAAAAAAATCCGAAAAAAATCCGAAAAAAATCTGAAAAAAATCCCAAAAAATCCGAAAAAAAATCCGAAAAATTCCCAAAAAATTCCCAAAAAATTCCCAGTAATTCCCAGTAATTCCCAATTGTTTCCTACCTGAGCAGAGGCAGCCTCAGCCTCCCTCTGCATGTCAGGGTTGCCCAGGCTGCGGGCGCAGTCGCGGGCGGTGCCGAGGCTCCGCAGGGATTGGGGCAGTTCCTTCCCACGTTGCTGCAGCAGCCCCAGGTTGAAATGGGCTCGGAATTGATCCTCCAGGCACTGGCATTCCCTAAAAAAAAATTGGGAATGAGGAGAAAATTCCCAAAATTTCAATCCTCAGAATTTCAAAATTCCTTCCCCAGAATTCCCAAATTTCAATCTCCAAATTCCCAAAATTCCCAAAGTTCCGGTCCCAAATTCTTCAAAAATTGGGATTCTTTTGGAAAAAAAAATTTGGGAATGAGGAAAAAAATTCCCTAAATTCCAATCCCAGAATTCTCAAATTTCAGTCTCAAAATTCCCAAAATTTCAAACCCAAATCCTCCACGCACTGGGATTCCAGTGGAAAAAAATATTTGGGAATGAGGAAAAAATTCCCAAAATTTCAATCCCAGAATTCCCAAAATTCCCAAATTTCAGTCTCAAAATTTTCCAAAATTCCAAACCCAAATCCTCCAGGCACTGGGATTCCCTGGGAAAAAATAATTTGGGAATGAGGAAAAAATTCCCAAAATTTCAATCCTCAGAATCTCAAAATTCCCAAAAATTTCAATCGCAAAGTTCCCAAAATTTCAATCCCAGAATTCCCAAAATTCCCAAATTTCAGTCTCAAAAATTCCCAGAATTTCAAACGCAAATTCTCCAGGCACTGACATTCCCTGGGAAAAAATAAAATTTGGGAATGAGGAAAAAATCCCAAAATTTCAATCCCAGAATTCCCAAAATTCCCAAATTTCAGTCTCAAAATTTTCCAAAATTCCAAACCCAAATCCTCCAGGCACTGGGATTCCCTGGGAAAAAATAATTTGGGAATGAGGAAAAAATTCCCAAAAATTTCAATCGCAAATTTCCCAAATTTCAATCGAAAAACTCCCAGAATTTCAAATGCAAATTCTCCAGGCACTGACATTCCCTGGGGAAAAACAAAATATGGGAATGAGGAAAAAATTCCCAAAATTCCAATCCCCAGATTCCCAAAAATTCCCAAACTCTTTCCCAGAATTCCCAAATTTCAATCTCAAAATTCCCAAGATTCCAGGCACTGGGATTCCCTGGGAAAAAAAAATATTTGCGAATGAGGAAAAAATTCCCAAAATTCCAATCCCAGAATTCCCAAAATTCCCAAATTTCAGTCTCAAAATTCCCAACATTTCAAACCCAAATCCTCCAGGCACTGGGATTCCCTGGGAAAAATAATTTGGGAATGAGGAAAAAATTCCCAAAATTTCAATCCCAGAATTCCCAGAATTGCCAGATTTCAATCTCAAAATTCCCAAAACTCCAGTCACAAATTCTTCAGAAATTGGGATTTCTTTGGAAAAAAAAAATTTGGGAATGAGGAGAGAATTCCCAAAATTTCAGAGCCAGATTCCCAAATTTCAGTCTCAAAATTCCCAACATTTCAAACCCAAATCCTCCACGCACTGGGATTCCATGGAAAAAATAATTTGGGAATGAGGAAAAAATTCCCAAAATTTCAATCCCAGAATTCCCAAAATTCCCAAAATTCAGTCTCAAAAATTCCCAAAATTCCAAACCCAAATCCTCCAGGCACTGGCATTCCCTAAAAAAAAAAATTGGGAATGAGGAGAAAATTCCCAAAATTTCAATCCTCAGAATCTCAAAATTCCTTCCCCAGAATTCCCAAATTTCAATCTCCAAATTCCCAAAATTCCCAAAGTTCCAGTCCCAAATTCTTCAGAAACTGGGATTCTTTTGGAAAAAAAAATTTGGGAATGAGGAAAAAATTCCCAAAATTCCAATCCCAGAATTCCCAAATTTCAGTCTCAAAATTCCCAAAATTTCAAACCCAAATCCTCCACGCACTGGGATTCCATGGAAAAAATAATTTGGGAATGAGGAAAAAATTCCCAAAATTTCAATCCCAGAATTCCCAAAATTCCCAAATTTCAGTCTCAAAAATTCCCAAAATTTCAAACGCAAATTCTCCAGGCACTGACATTCCCTGGGAAAAAATAAAATTTGGGAATGAGGAAAAAATTCCCAAAATTTCAATCCCAGAATTCCCAGAATTCCCAGATTTCAATCTCAAAATTCCCAAAGCTCCAGTCACAAATTCTTCAGAAATTGGGATTTCTTTGGAAAAAAAAATTTGGGAATGAGGAGAGAATTCCCAAAATTTCAGAGCCAGATTCCCAAAATTCCCAAATTTCAGTCTCAAAATTCCCAAAATTTCAAACCCAAATCCTCCACGCACTGGGATTCCCTGGGAAAAATAATTTGGGAATGAGGAAAAAATTCCCAAAATTTCAATCCCCAGACTCCCAAAATTCCCAAATGTTAATCTCAAAATTCCCAAAATTTCAGTCCCAAATTCTTCCAAAATTGGGATTTCTTTGGGAAAAAAAATTTGGGAATGAGGAGAGAATTCCCAAAATTTCAGAGCCAGATTCCCAAAATTCCCAAATTTCAATCTCCAAATTCCCAAAGTTCCAGTCCCAGAATTCCAGAATTCCCAAAATTCCCAAAGTTCCAGTCCCAAATTCTTCCAAAATTGGGATACTTTGGAAAAATTTGGGAATGAGGAAAAAAATTCCCAAAATTCCAGAGCCAGATTCCCAAAATTCCAATCCCAGAATCCCGAAAATTCCCAAAGTTCCAGTCCCAGATTCCCAAAAATTCCCAAAATTCCAATCCCAGATTCCCAAAAATTCCCAAATTCCCTTCCAGAATTCCCAAATTTCAATCTCCAAATTCCCAAAATTCCGAAAGTTCCAGGCCCAAATTCTTCAGAAATTGGGATTCCATGGGAAAAAAAATTTGGGAATGAGGAAAAAATTCCCAAAATTTCAATCCTCAGAATCTCAAAATTCCTTCCCCAGAATTCCCAAATTTCAATCTCCAAATTCCCAAAATTCCCAAAGTTCCAGTCACAAATTCTTCAGAAATTGGGATTTCTTTGGAAAAAAAAATTTGGGAATGAGGAAAAAATTCCCAAAATTCCAATCCCAGAATTCCCAAATTTCAGTCTCAAAATTCCCAAAATTTCAAACCCAAATCCTCCACGTACTGGGATTCCATGGAAAAAATAATTTGCGAATGAGGAAAAAATTCCCAAAATTTCAATCCCAGAATTCCCAGAATTCCCAAATTTCAGACTCAAAATTTTCCAAAATTCCAAACCCAAATCCTCCAGGCACTGGGATTCCCGTGGAAAAAAATATTTGGGAATGAGGAAAAAATTCCCAACATTTCAATCCCCAAAATTCCCAAAATTCCCAGATTTCAATCTCAAAATTCCCAAAGTTCCAGTCACAAATTCTTCAGAAATCGGGATTTCTTTGGAAAAAAAAATTTGGGAATGAGGAGAGAATTCCCAAAATTTCAATCCCCAGAATCCCAAAATTCCTTCCCCAGAATTCCCAAATTTCAATCTCCAAATTCCCAAAATTCCCAAAGTTCCGGTCCCAAATTCTTCCAAAATTGGGATTCTTTTGGAAAAAAAAAATTGGGAATGAGGAAAAAATTCCCAAAATTCCAATCCCAGAATTCCCAAATTTCAGTCTCAAAATTCCCAGAATTTCAAACCCAAATCCTCCAGGCGCTGGGATTCCATGGGAAAAATAATATTTGGGAATGAGGAAAAAATTCCCAAAATTCCAATCCCAGAATTCCCAAAATTCCCAAATTTTAATCTCAAAATTCCCAAAATTTCAGTCCCAAATTCTTCCAAAATTGGGATTTCTTTGGAAAAAAAAATTTTGGAATGAGGAGAGATTTCACAAAATTCCAGAGCCAGATTCACAAAATTCCCAAATTTCAATCTCAAAATTCCCAAAGTCCCAGTCCCAAACTCTTCAGAAATTGGGATTCCTTGGGAAAAAAAATTTGGGAATGAGGAAAAAATTCCCAAAATTCCAACCCCAGATTCCCAAAATCCAATCCCAAAATTCCCAAAAATCGGATTCCAAAATCTTCAAATCCACTCCTGAACTTCCAAAAATCTTCTCTGAAATTCCAAGAATTCCCAAAAAATCCCAACCTCATCATTCCCAAACTCATTCCCAACATTCCCAACATTCCCAAAATTCCCAGAATTCCCAAAATTCCCAAAAATTCCAATTCCAGAATCTCCAAATCCACTCCTGAACTTGGCAAAAATCTTCTCGGAAATTCCAACGAGTCCCAAAAATCGTGTCCCAAACTCCCAAAAAAATCCATTCCCAAAATCCCAAATTCCCAATCCCACCATTCCCAGAATTCCCAATCTCATTCCCAACATTCCCAGAACTCCCAAAATTCCTGGAATTTTTTTTTTTTATTTTTCCTGGAATTTTGTCTAGGCTCACTCTGCCAGCCAGGCAGTGTCCCTGCAGTTCCTCCCAAAATCCCAAAATTTCATTCCCAAAATCCCAAAATTCCCAATCCCACCATTCCCAAACTCAATCCCACCATTCCCTGTCTCATTCTCAACATTCCCAGAATTTCCAAAATTCCGGCAATTTTTCCTGGAATTTTTCCTGGAATTTTTCCTGGAATTTTGTCCCTGCTCACCGTGCCAGCCAGGCAGTGTCCCTGCAGTTCCTTCCAAAATCCCAAAAATCCCAATCCCAGAATTCCCAAACTCAATCCCACCATTCCCAACCTCATTCCCAGCATTCCCAAAATTCCCAGAACTCCCAGAATTCCCAAAATTCCTGGAATCTTTCCTGGAATTTTGTCCCATCTCACCATGCCAGCCGGGCACTGTCCCTGCAGTTCGTCCCGAAACCCCAAAAATCCCAACCCCAGAATTCCCAATCTCATTCCTAGAATTCCTAAACTCATTCCCAGAATTCCCAACCTCGTTGTCAACATTCCCATCATTCCCATCATTCCCAGAATTCCCAAAATTCCCAAAATTCCCGGAGTTCTCACTGACAGAGCCAGCCGTGCGCTCTCTGTCAGCAGCCGGGCGCTGTCCCTGCAGTTCCTCCCAAAATCCCAAAAAATCCCAATCCCATCATTCCCACCATTCCCAATCCCATTCCCATCATTCCCAACATTCCCAAAGTCATTCCCAGCATTTCCAGAATTCCCAAAATTCCCGGAATTGTCACTGACAGTGCCAGCCGGGCGCTCTCTGTCAGCAGCCGGGCGCTGTCCCTGCAGTTCCTCCCAAAATCCCAAAAATCCCAATCCCATCATTCCCACCATTCCCAATCCCATTCCCACCATTCCCAATCCCATTCCCATCATTCCCAGAATTCCCAGAATTCCCAGAATTCCCAGAATTCCCGTTATTCCCTCTCACTGACAGTGCCAGCCGTGCGCTCTCTGTCAGCAGCCGGGCGCTGTCCCCGCAGTTCCTCCCGAAATCCCAAGAATCCCAATCCCATCATTCCCATCATTCCTAATCCCATTCCCACCATTCCCAAAGCCATTCCCAAAGCCATTCCCAGCATTCCCAACATTCCCAGCATTCCCAGCATTGCCAGAATTCCCGGAATTGTCACTGACAGTGCCAGCCGTGCGCTCTCTGTCAGCAGCCGGGCGCTGTCCCCGCAGTTCCCCAGCGATTCCTGCACCAGCCCCAGGTTGAGGAAGAGGCGGCTCCGCATCTGACACAGCTCCCGGCGGGGCAGGAGCCCTGCGGATACAAAATAATGGGAATGAATAATGGGAATTCTGGGAATTCTGGGAATTCTGGGAATGGTGGGAATGGTGGGAATGGTGGGAATGAATAGTGGGAATGGTGGGGATGGCGGGAATTCGGGATTTGGGAATTCTGGGAAGAGGCGGCTCCGCATCTGACACAGCCCCCGGCGGGGCAGGAGCCCTGCGGGGATGGAATAATGGTGGGAATAAATAATGGGAATAAATAATGGGAATTCTGGGAATGATGGGAATGGTGGGAATGAATAATGGGAATAAATAATGGGAATAAATAATGGGAATAAATAATGGGAATAAATAATGGGAATGATGGGAATGATGGGAATGATGGGAATGGTGGGAATGGGAATGGTGGCAATGGTGGGAATGGTGGGAATGTGGGAATGTGGGAATGTGGGAATGGTGGGAATGGTGGGAATGTGGGAATGGTGGGAATGGTGGGAATGGTGGGAATGATGGGAATGATGGGAATGATGGGAATGGTGGGAATGGTGGGAATGATGGGAATGGTGGGAATGGTGGGAATGATGGGAATGGTGGGAATGGTGGGAATGGTGGGAATGATGGGAATGGTGGGAATGATGGGAATGGTGGGAATGATGGGAATGATGGGAATGGTGGGAATGGTGAATGGGAATGATGGGAATGGTGGGAATGGTGGGAATGGTGGGAATGATGGGAATGGTGGGAATGGTGGGAATGATGGGAATGGTGGGTGGGATGATGGGAATGGTGGGAATGATGGGAATGGTGGGAATGATGGGAATGATGGGAATGGTGGGAATGGTGGGAATGATGGGAATGGTGGGAATGATGGGAATGGTGGGAATGATGGGAATGATGGGAATGTGGGAATGGTGGGAATGGTGGGAATGATGGGAATGGTGGGAATGATGGGTGGGAATGGTGGGAATGATGGGAATGGGAATGATGGGAATGGGGGGAATGGTGGGAATGGTGGGAATTCTGGGAATGGTGGGAATGGTGGGAATGATGGGAATGGTGGGAATGGTGGGAATGGTGGGAATGGTGGGAATGATGGGAATGATGGGAATGGTGGGAATGGTGGGAATGGTGGGAATGGTGGGAATGGTGGGAATGGTGGGAATGATGGGAATGATGGGAATGATGGGAATGGTGGGAATGGTGGGAATGATGGGAATGATGGGAATGGTGGGAATGGTGGGAATGATGGGAATGGTGGGAATGGTGGGAATGGTGGGAATGATGGGAATGATGGGAATGGTGGGAATGGTGGGAATTCTGGGAATTCTGGGAATTCTGGGAATGATGGGATCAGGGATTTGGGAATTCTGGGAATTTTAGAATTTGGGATTTGAGATCACGATTGCCAGAATTTGGGATTGGGAATTCTGGGAATGAGGGGAATTCTGGGAATTCTGAGAAGGATGGGATTGGGAATTTGGAAAAAAAAAATTCCAAAAAATTCCCCCACAATAAAAAAAAATTTCAAAAATTCCCCAAAATTGCCAAAAAATTCCACAAAAAAAAATCCAAAATACCCAAAAAATAAATTTTTAAAAATTTATTTTTAAAATTTAATTTAAAATTTAAAATAATTAAATTTTTAATTTAATAAAAATTTAAAAAATAAAGAAATTTAATTTAATAAAAAAATTTAAAAAATTAATTAAAAAAATTAAGATATAAAACATAAAATTTAAAATAAAAAAATTTAAATTTAAAAAAAAAAAAATTAAAAGAAAAAAAAATAAATTAAAAAAAAATATATAAAATTCCCAAAATTACAAAAAGATTTTGCAAAATACTAACAAAAAAATTAAAAACAATTCCCAAAATTCCAAGCTAAATCCCAAAAAAATACACAAAAAATTCCCCAAAAAAAGGCAAAAAAATCCCCAAAAATTTAAAAAAAATTTCCAAAAGTATCACAAAAAAATCCCCAAAAAATCCCAGAAATCCTCCTAAAAAAAATCCTCCAAATCCCCTAAAAATGCCAAAAAATCCCTGAAAAATTCCCCAAAAAATTAAAAAAAAATTTAAAAAAATCTTTAAAAAATCCCGAAAAATTCCAAAAAATTCCAAAAAAATTCCCCAAAAAAATCCCAAAATTCCTAAAAACTCCTAAAAATTCCCAAAATTCCCAAAATTCCCAAAATTCCCAAAATTCCCCTCCTACCTTCCAGCTGAGTCTCCACAATGCCCAGGCTGGTGCTGAAGGCCTGGAGCGCCCAAAATTCCAAACCAACATCTCAAATTCCCAAAAAATTCCCAAAAAATTCCCAAAAAAATCCTAAAAAAATCCCAAAAAATCCCAAAAAATTCCCAAAAGTATCTCAAAAAAATCCCCAAAAAATCCCAGAAATCCTCCTAAAAAAATCCTCCAAATCCCCTAAAAATGCCAAAAAATCCCTAAAAAATTCGCCAAAAAATTAAAAAAAAATCTTTAAAAAAATCCCGAAAAATCCCAAAAAATTCCAAAAAAATCCCCCAAAATTCCCAAAAATTCCTAAAATTCCTAAAAACTCCTAAAAATTCCCAAAATTCCCAAATTCCCCCCCTACCTTCCAGCTGTGTCTCCACAATGCCCAGGCTGGTGCTGAAGGCCTGGAGCGCCCAAAATTCCAAACCAACATCTCAAATTCCCAAAAAATTCCCAAAAAATTCCCAAAAAATTCCCAAAAAAATCCTAAAAAATTGCCCAAAAAATCTCAAAAAAATCCCCAAAAAATCCCAGAAATCCTCCTAAAAAAATTCCTCCAAATCCCCTAAAAATGCCAAAAAATCCCTGAAAAATTCCCCAAAAAATTAAAAAAAAAAATTTTTAAATCTTTAAAAAATCCCAAAAAATCCCAAAAAATTCCAAAAATCCCCAAAAAATTCCAAAAATTCCTAAAAACTCCTAAAAATTCCAAAAATCCCAAAATTCCCCTCCTACCTTCCAGCTGAGTCTCCACAATGCCCAGGCTGGTGCTGAAGGCCTGGAGCGCCCAAAATTCCAAACCAACATCTCAAATTCCCAAAAAATTCCCAAAAAATTCCCAAAAATTTCCCAAAAATTTCCCAAAAAAATCCTAAAAAATTCCCAAAAGTCTCTCAAAAAAATCTCCAAAAAATCCCAGAAATCCTCCTAAAAAATTCCTCCAAATCCCCTAAAAATGCCAAAAAATCCCTAAAAAAATTCCCCAAAAAATTTAAAAAAAATCTTTAAAAAATCCCGAAAAATCCCAAAAAATTAAAAAAAAATTCCCCAAAAAAATCCCAAAAATTCCTAAAAACTCCTAAAAATTCCCAAAATTCCCAAAATTCCCCCCCTACCTTCCAGCTGTGTCTCCACAATGCCCAGGCTGGTGCTGAAGGCCTGGAGCGCCCAAAATTCCAAACCAACATCTCAAATTCCCAAAAAATTCCCCCAAAAAATTCCCAAAAAAATCTCAAAAAAATCCCAAAAAATTCTCAAAAGTATCTCAAAAAATCCCCAAAAAATCCCAGAAATCCTCCTAAAAAAATTCCTCCAAATCCCCTAAAAATGCCAAAAATCCCTAAAAATTCGCCAAAAAATTAAAAATCTTTAAAAACTCGAAAATTCCAAAAATCCCAAAAATTCCCAAAAAAATTCCCCAAAATTCCAAAATTCCTAAAACTCCTAAAATTCCCAAAATCCCAAAATTCCCCCTACCTTCCAGCTGTGTCTCCACAATTGCCAGGCTGGTGCTGAAGGCCTGGGCGCCCAAAATTCCAAACCAACATCTCAAATTCCCAAAAATTCCCAAAAAATCCCCAAAAAATTCCCAAAAAATTCCCAAAAAAATCCCAAAAAATTCCCAAAAGTATCTCAAAAAAATCCCAAAAAAATTCCAGAAATCCTCCTAAAAAAATTCCTCCAAATCCCCTAAAAATGCCAAAAAATCCCTGAAAAATTCGCCAAAAATTAAAAAAATCTTTAAAAAATCACGAAAAATCCCAAAAAATTCCAAAAAATTCACAAAAAATTCCCCAAAAAAATCCCAAAAATTCCTAAAAACTCCTAAAAATTCCCAAAATTCCCAAATTCCCCCCCTACCTTCCAGCTGTGTCTCCACAATGCCCAGGCTGGTGCTGAAGGCCTGGAGCGCCCGGCCCAGCGCCGCCGGAGCTTCTCCCAAATCCGGGGGATTCTCCCAAATTCCAGAAATTCCAGCAGCTCCTTGGGAGAATTCTGGGAATTCTGGGAATTCCTGGAATTCTGGACATTCCTCAGCCATGAACATGAAGGTTCTGCCAATGGTGGCCCAGGCTCGCTGCTGCTCCGTGGGGTCTGAGAGTTGCTGAGCCAGCAGAAGGTGCTGCCGCTGGTGCTGGGGGAAAGGAGAGATTTGGGAATTTTGGGGAAAAATTTGGGAAGGTTTGGGAAAAAATTGGGAATTTTTTTGGATTTTTTTGAGGAATTTTTGGGATTTTTTTGAGGATTTTTCAGATTTTTTTGGAGATTTTTTGAGAATTTCTTGTGATTTTTTGGGGGGATTTTTGAGAATTTTTGGGGAATTTTCTGAGAATTTTTGGGGATTTTTAAAGGAAATTTTTAGGGATTTTCTGAGATTTTTCTGGGGAATTTTTAGGGATTTTTTGGGGAAATTTTTGATCATTTTTTGGGGATTTTTGGAGGTTTTTTAGAGAATTTTTGGGTTATTTTTGGGGGATCCGAGAGTTGCTGAGCCAGCAGAAGGTGCTGCCGCTGGTGCTGGGGGAAAGGAGAGATTTGGGAATTTTGGGGAAAAATTTGGGAAGGTTTGGGAAAAATTTGGGAAATTTTTGGCATTTTATTCAGGAATTTTTGGGATTTTTTTGAGGATTTTTCAGCATTTTTTGGAGATTTTTTTGAGAATTTATTGGAATTTTTTCAGGATTTTCTGAGGTTTTTCTGGGGAATTTTTGGGAATTTTTTGGGAAAGTTTTCAGAATCTTTTAGGGAATTTGTGACAATTTTCTGGGAAATCTTGGGAAAAATTGGGGAATTTTTTTGGATTTTTTGAGGAATTTTTGGGATTTGTTTGAGGATTTTTCAGCATTTTTTGAAGGTTTTTTGAGAATTTCTTGGGATTTTTTGGGGGGATTTTGGGGGGACTTTTGAGAATTTTTGGGGAATTTTCTGAGAATTTTTGGGGATTTTTAAAGGAAATTTTTAGGGATTTTCTGAGATTTTTCTGGGGAATTTTTGGGAATTTTTTCAGGAAATTTTTGAGAATTTTTTGGGAAATTTGTGGGGGATTTTTGGAGGTTTTTTAGAGAATTTTTGGGGGATTTTTGAGGGATCCAAGAGTTGCTGAGCCAGCAGAAGGTGCTGCCGCTGGTGCTGGGGGAAAGGAGAGATTTGGGAATTTTGGGGAAAAATTTGGGAAGGTTTGGGAAAAATTTGGGAATTTTTTGGGATTTTTTTGAGGAATTTTTGGGATTTTTTTGAGGATTTTTCAGCATTTTTTTGAGATTTTTTGAGAATTTATTGGAATTTTTTTCAGGATTTTCTGAGATTTTTCTGGGGAATTTTTGGGAATTTTTTGGGAAATTTTTGAGAATTTTTTAGGGAAGTTGTGACAATTTTCTGGGAAATCTTGGGAAAAATTGGGGAATTTTTTTGGATTTTTTTGAGAAATTTTTGGGATTTTTTTGAGGATTTTTCAGCATTTTTTGGAGATTTTTTGAGAATTTCTTGGGATTTTTGGGGGATTTTTTGGGAATTTTCTGAGAATTTTGGGGGATTTTTTTAAAGAATTTTTGGAGAATCTTTCAGGAAATTTTTGGGAATTTTTTGGGAAATTTTTGAGAATTTTTTGGGAAATTTTTGGGGGATTTTTGGAGGTTTTTTAGAGAATTTTTGGGTGATTTTTGGGGGATCCGAGAGTTGCTGAGTCAGCAGAAGGTGCTGCCGCTGGGGCTGGGGGAAAGGAGAGATTTGGGAATTTTGGGGAAAAATTTGGGAAGATTTGGGAAAAATTTGGGAAGGTTTGGGAAAAATTTGGGAATTTTTTGGGATTTTTTTGAGGATTTTTCAGCATTTTTTGGAGATTTTTTGAGAATTTATTGGAATTTTTTCAGGATTTTCTGAGGTTTTTCGGGGGAATTTTTGGGAATTTTTTGGGAAAGTTTTCAGAATTTTTGAGGGAATTTGTGACAATTTTCTGGGAAATCTTGGGAAAAATTGGGGAATTTTTTTGGATTTTTTTGAGGAATTTTTGGGATTTCTTTGAGGATTTTTCAGCATTTTTTGAAGGTTTTTAAGAATTTCTTGGGATTTTTGGGGGATTTTTTGGGAATTTTCTGAGAATTTTGGGGGATTTTTTTAAAGAATTTTTGGAGAATCTTTCAGGAAATTTTTGGGAATTTTTTGGGAAATTTTTGAGAATTTTTTGGGAAATTTTTGGGGGATTTTTGGAGGTTTTTTAGAGAATTTTTGGGGGATTTTTGGGGGATCCGAGAGTTGCTGAGTCAGCAGAAGGTGCTGCCGCTGGTGCTGGGGGAAAGGAGAGATTTGGGAATTTTGGGGAAAAATTTCGGAAGGTTTGGGAAAAATTTGGGAATTTTTTTGGATTTTTTTGAGAAATTTTTGGGATTTTTTGGAGGATTTTTCAGCATTTTTTGAAGGTTTTTAAGAATTTCTTGGGACTTTTTGGGGGGATTTTGGGGGGACTTTTGAGAATTTTTGGAGAATTTTCTGAGAATTTTTTGGGATTTTTAAAGGAAATTTTTAGGGATTTTCTGAGATTTTTCTGGGGAATTTTTAGGGATTTTTTTGAGAAATTTTTGATAATTTTTGGGGAATTTTTGGAGATTTTTTAGAGAATTTTTGGGTTATTTTTGGGGGATCCAAGAGTTGCTGAGAATTTTGAGAATTTTGGGAAAAATTTGGGAAATTTTTTTGGATTTCTTTGAGGATTTTTCAGCATTTTTTGGAAAGTTTTTTGAGAATTTCTTGGAATTTTCTTGGGATTTTCTGAGGTTTTTTCTGGGGAAGTTTTGGGAATGTTTTGGGAATTTTTCGACAATTTTTGGGGGAATTTTTGAGAATTGTTTGGGAAATATTGGGGGAAATTTGGGAATTTTTTTGGATTTTTTTAAGGAATTTTTGGGATTTTTTTAAGGATTTTTCAGCATTTTTTGGAGATTTTTTGAGAATTTATTGGAATTTTTTCAGGATTTTCTGAGGTTTTTCTGGGGAATTTTTGGGAATTTTTTGGGAAAGTTTTCAGAATTTTTTAGGGAATTTGTGACAATTTTCTGGGAAATCTTGGGAAAAATTGGGGAATTTTTTTGGATTTTTTTGAGAAATTTTTGGGATTTTTTTGAGGATTTTTCAGCATTTTTTGAAGGTTTTTAAGAATTTCTTGGGATTTTTGGGGGATTTTTTGGGAATTTTCTGAGAATTTTGGGGGATTTTTTTAAAGAATTTTTGGAGAATCTTTCAGGAAATTTTTGGGAATTTTTTGGGAAATTTTTGAGAATTTTTTGGGAAATTTTTGGGGGATTTTTGGAGGTTTTTTAGAGAGTTTTTTGGGTGATTTTTGGGGGATCCGAGAGTTGCTGAGTCAGCAGAAGGTGCTGCCACTGGTGCTGGGGGAAATGAGAGATTTGGGAATTTTGGGGAAAAATTGGGAAATTTTTTGGATTTTTTTGAGGATTTTTCAGCATTTTTTGAAGGTTTTTTGAGAACTTTTTGAGATTCTTTGGGGAATTTTTGAGAATTTTTGGGGAATTTTTTGGGATTATTTTAAGGATTTTTTCTGGGATTTTCTGCGATTTTTTTGGGGGAATTATTGGGAATTTTTAGGGAATTTTTTGATATTTTTTTGGGGAATCTTGGGAAAAAATTGGGATTTTTTTTTGATTTTTTGAGGAATTTTTGGGAATTTTTTGAGGATTTTTCAGCATTTTTTGAAGGTTTTTTGAGAATTTCTTGGGATTTTTTGGGGGATTTTTGGGGAATTTTTTGGGAATTTTCTGGGAATTTTTTGTGATTTTTTAAAGGTATATTTTGGGGATATTCTAAGATTTTTCTGGGAAATTTTTGGGAATTTTTTGGGAAGTTTTTAAGAACTTTTTGGGAAATTTTTGCGAATTTTTTGGAGAATTTTCTGAGAATTTTTTAAGGAAATTTTCAGGGATTTTCTGAGATTTTTCTGGGGAATTTTTAGGGATTTTTTTGGGAAATTTTTGAGAATTTTTGGGGATTTTTGGAGGTTTTTTTAGAGAATTTTTGGGTGATTTTTGGGGGATCCGAGAGTTGCTGAGCCAGCAGAAGGTGCTGCCGCTGGTGCTGGGGGAAAGGAGAGATTTGGGAATCTTGGGGAAAAATTTGGGAAGGTTTGGGAAAAATTTGGGAATTTTTTGGGATTTTTTTGAGGAATTTTTGGGATTTTTTTGAGGATTTTTCAGCATTTTTTGGAGATGTTTTGAGAATTTATTGGAATTTTTTCAGGTTTTTCTGAGGTTTTTCGGGGGAATTTTTGGGAATTTTTTGGGAAAGTTTTCAGAATTTTTTAGGGAATTTGTGACAATTTTCTGGGAAACCTTGGGAAAAATTGGGGAATTTTTTTGGATTTTTTTGAGAAATTTTTGGGATTTTCTTGAGGATTTTTCAGCATTTTTTGGAGATTTTTTGAGAATTTCTTGGGATTTTTTGGGGGGATTTTGAGGGGACTTTTGAGAATTTTTGGAGAATTTTCTGAGAATTTTTTGGGATTTTTAAAGGAAATTTTTAGGGATTTTCTGAGATTTTTCTGGGGAATTTTTAGGGATTTTTTTGGGAAATTTTCGATAATTTTTTTGGGAATTTTTGGAGATTTTTTAGAGAATTTTTTGGGGATTTTTGAGGGATCCGAGAGTTGCTGAGTCAGCAGAAGGTGCTGCTGCTGGTGCTGGGGGAAAGGAGAGATTTGGGAATTTTGGGGAAAAATTTGGGAAGGTTTGGGAAAAATTTGGGAATTTTTTGGGATTTTTTTGAGGAATTTTTGGGATTTTTTTGAGGATTTTTCAGCATTTTTTGGAGATTTTTTTGAGAATTTATTGGAATTTTTTCAGGATTTTCTGAGGTTTTTCTGGGGAATTTTTGGGAACTTTTTGGGACATTTTTGAGAATTTTGGGGGAATTTTTGGAGAATTTTTTTTGGGATTTTGGGGATCTGAGATTCTGAGTCAGAGAAGGTGCTGGTGTTGGAGAATTGGAATTTTGGAATTTTGGGAAATTGAAATTTTGGATTTTTGGAGGATTTTCAGCATTTTTGAGGTTTTGAGAACTTTTTGGATTCTTTGGGAGAATTTCTGAGAATTTTGGGGAATTTTTGGAATTTTTCAGAGGTATTTTTGGGATTTTCTGGGGATTTTCGAGGATTTTTGAGAATTTTGGGAAATTTTAGGAATTTTGGGAATTTTTGACAATATTTTGGAAATTTTGAGAATTTTTGGGAAATCTTGGGAAAATTTGAGAATTTTGGGATTTTTGAGGAATTTTGGGATTTTTTGAGATTTTTCAGCATTTTTGAAGTGTTTTTGAGATTTTTGGATTTTGGAGATTTTTGAGAATTTTGGGCGTTTTGAGATTTTTTGGGATTTTCAATTTTTAGGGAATTTAGGAAATTTGGGGTTTTTTGGGATTTTAGGGATTTTTGGAGATTTTCCAGAATTTTTGGGATTTTGTGATTTTTGAGATTTTTGGGGATTTTAGGGATTTTTGAGGATTTTGGAGATTTTGGGAGATTTTGGAAATTTTTGTGATTTTGGTGGATTATTTTGAAAAATTTGTGAGGTGTTTTGGATATTTTGAGAATTTTGGGAATTTTGGGATTTTTGGATTTTTGATTTTGATTTTGTGATTTTGGTTGGAATTTTTTGAGAGAATTTTGGATTTTGATTTGGTTTAATTTTGAGATTTGATTTGATTTTTGGATTTGGGATTTTAGATTTTGGAATTTTGAGAAATTTTGGATTTTTAAATTTTTGAGATTTTGGATTTTTGGTTTTGAGATTTTTGCCCCAAATTATCTCCTAGGCCTGGAATTGGTTTTGTGTTTTGAATTAGAATTGAATTTTGGAATAGATAATTTAATTTTGGGATTTGGGGATTTTGGATTTTGGGGATTTTGGGGATTTTGGGGATTTTGAGATATATTTGAGGGATTTTGGTTCCTAAATTCCCCAAAATTCCCATTTTCCCCTCACCTCAGGGCCTGAGGAATTTTGGGGATTTTTGGGGAATTTTGAGATTTTGAGAATTTTGAGGGATTTTGGAGATTTTTAAGATTTTTTTTAATTTTTAGGGAATTTTGGGGTTGTTTTGGGATTTTAGGGGATTTTGGGGTTTTGGGGATTTTGGATTTTTGAGGATTTTGGGATTTTGGGATTTTTTTAATTTTGGAGGATTTTGGATATTTTGGGGATTTTGGGATTTTTGGGATTTTTGAGGATTGATTTTGGGTTTATTTTGCAATTTTAGGTGGATTTTTGGGGATTTTTGAGATTTTGGGACGTTTTAGGAATTTTGGAGATTTAATTTTAGGAGTTGATTTTGGAGATTTGGATTTTTAAATTTTGGGGATTGGATTTTAGGAGATTTTGGGATTTTGGAAATTTTGGGATTTTGAAATTGTTGAGAATTTTTGGAATTTTTGAGAATTTTGGGATTTTTAAGGATTTTGGATTTTGAGATTTTTGGGATTTGAATTTTGGGATTTTGGGAGATTTTGAATTTTTGGATTTTTGGGGACGTTTGGAGATTTTTGAGATTTTTTAATTTTTAGGGAATTTTGGGGATTTTGGGAATTTTGGATTTTGGGGATTTTGTTCTAAATTGTAAATTTTTTCTACTTGGGCTGAGGGTTTTTGAGATTTTGGGATTTTGGAGATTTTTGAGAATTTTGGGGATTTTGAGATTTTTGAGATTTTGATTTTTTTTAATTTTAGGAATTTTGGGATTGTTTTGGATTTATGATTTGGTTTTGAATTTTGGGTGATTTGATTTTGGGAAATTTTTGAATGGATTTTGGGATTTTTTGAATTTTTAGGGGATATTTGGGATGTTTTGAGGATTTTGGAGATTTTTGGGATTTTGGGAATTGGATTTTACAATTTTGGGTGGATTTTTGAGTGGATTTGGATTGGGATTTTTGAGATTTTTGGATTTTGGGGATTTTGGAGAATTTTGAGAATTTTGGGGTTTGGGGATTTTGGAGTTTTGGATTTTAATTTTGTGGATTTTTTGGAATTTTTGAGAATTTTGTGATTTTTGTGAATTCTTTGGGGATTCAGATTTTTGCAGATTTTTGGGGATTTTTGGTCAATTTTTTTGAAATTTTGGGTGGATTTTGGCATTTTTGAGATTTTTGGAATTTTAGGGCGTTTTGGAAATTTTTGGAGATTTTTAAAATTTTTAGGGAATTTTGGGAATTTTAGGATTTTGGGAATTTGGATTTTGATTTTTAATTTTAGGATTTTGGGATTTTGGGGATTTTGAATTTTTGATTTTTGGGTTGGATTTTGAGGTTTTGATTTTTGATTTTGGGGAATTTTGGGGTGTTTTTGGAGATTTTTTAATTGTTTAGGAATTTTGGGGATTTTTAGGGAATTTGTGGGGATTTTGGTTCCTAAATTCCCAAATTCCATTTTCTCACCTGCAGGGCCTGGGGGAATCTGCAGCTCTGCCAGGCACTCCTTGATTTTCCCATTTCCCTCCCAAAAAGCAACATCCCCAATTGCCCAAAATTCCCAAAATCCAATGAAAGTTCCCAAACCCCAATCCCAGAATTCCATACATCCAATCCCAACTTTGGAAGGATTTTTGGAGGATTTGTTGGGCATTTTCAGGGGATTTTGAGAATTTTTTGGGGATATTTTGAGAATTCTTGAGAATTTTGAGGGAATTGTTGTGAGTTCCCATGGAATTCATTGTGGGAATTTTTGGGGGATTTTTTGAGGATTTTTGGAGATTTTTTGGGGGATCTTTGGGGGATTTTTGAGAATTTTTTGGGGATTTAGTTTTATTTTTAAGGAATTTTGGGATTTTCTGAGATTTTTGGGGGATTTTTAGATTTTGGGGGATTTTTGGAATTTCTGAGAATTTTGGGATTTTTAGGATTTTGAGATTTTTGAGATTTTTCGAGGAGATTTTTGGGAATTTTGGGAAATTTTGGGGATTTTGGGGATTTTTAGGAGAATTTTGGGGAATTTTGGGGTTTTGGAGATTTTGAGCAAAATTAGCATTAAAATGAAAAAAATGGGGCAAAAATCAAAGGGATTCTCAAAAAAATTCACGTTTAAGTTCAGGGAATTCCCACAAAAATCTAAGGGATTAAAAAAATAATTAAATAAAAATTTACAGGAAATTCTAACCAAAAAAAAACCCCCCAAAAATTGCACAAAAATTCCCAAAAATCCAAGAAATTCCCAGAAAAAATGGAAGGAATTCGCAGCAAAATTCACATAAAAATGAAAAAAAATCCTGCAAAAATCAAAGGAATTCTCAAAAAAATTCACATTTAAGTTCAGGGAATTCCCACAAAAATCTAAGGAATTAAGAAAATAATTTTTTTAAAAAATTGCAGGAAATTCCAAGGAAAAAAAAAAAAAAAAAAGCACAAAAATTCCCTGAAATTCCCACAAAAAATGGAAGGAATTCGCAGCAAAATTCACATAAAAATGAAAAAAAAAATCTTGCAAAAATCAAAGGGATTCTCAAAAAAATTCACATTTAAGTTCAGGGAATTCCCATAAAAATCTAAGGGATTAAGAAAACAATTTTTTAAAAATTGCAGGAAATTCCAAGGAAAAAAAAAAAAAAACACAAAATTCCCAAAAATTCCCAGTTCCCATTCCCAGTTCCCATTCCCAGTTCCCAGTTCCCAGTTCCCATTCCCAGTTCCCATTCCCAGTTCCCAGTTCCCATTCCCAGTTCCCATTCCCAGTTCCCATTCCCAGTTCCCATGCCCAGTTCCCATTGCCCAGTTCCCATTCCCAGTTCCCATTGCCCAGTTCCCATTCCCAGTTCATTCCCAGTTCCCATTCCCAGTTCCATTCCCAGGTCCCAGTTCATTCCCAGTCAATCCCAGTATATCCCAGTCCATCCCAATCCCATCCCATTCCCATCCCAATCCCATCCCAGTCCCTCCCAGTCCCATCCCAGTCCCATCCCAGTCCCATCCCAGTCCCATCCCAGTCCATCCCAGTCCCATCCCAATCCCATCCCAGTCCCATCCCAGTCCCATCCCAGTCCCATCCCAGTCCATCCCAATCCCATCCCAGTCCCATCCCAGTCCCATCCCAGTCCATCCCAGTCCATCCCAGTCCCATCCCAATCCCATCCCAGTCCCTCCCAGTCCATCCCAGTCCCATCCCAGTCCATCCCAGTTAATCCCAGTCCATCCCAGTCCCATCCCAGTCCATCCCAGTCCCATCCCAGTCCCTCCCAGTCCCATCCCAGTCCATCCCAGTCCCATCCCAGTCCATCCCAGTCCATCCCAGTCCCATCCCAGTCCCATCCCAGTCCATCCCAGTCCATCCCAGTCCCTCCCAGTCCATCCCAGTTTGGATCTCACCATGTGTTGCCAGCACCTCTCCCAGTCTGTTGCAGGTCGCTGCCAGCTCAGCAGAATTCCCCAAATTCCGAAATTTTTCCTTGGATTTCTGAAGTTCTGGGAATCAGAAATTTAAAAAAAAATTAAAAATTAAAAATTAAATTGAGGATTTTATGTGGAATTTTTGGGAATTTCCACAAAAATTATAAAAAAAAAAAAAAACCCAAAATTCAAGAAATTCCTGCAAAAATTAAGAAAATTCCGATAAAAATTCAGGGAATTCCCCCAAAAAAATTGGGAATTTTCCTTGGATTTCTGCAATTCTGGGAATAAGGAATTCAAAAAAAAAAAAAAAAAAATTGGGAATTTTGGGGAGAAATTTTGGGAATTTTCACCAAAAAAAAAAAAAAATTTCCATAAAAGTTCAAGAACTTTTCACAAAAATCCAGAAAATTAAAAATAAAAAAAAAGAAACATGGAATTTTGGGAGAAATTTTGGGAATTTTCACCAAAAAAAAAATTTTCCATAAAATTCAACAAATTTTCACAAAAATCCAGAAAATTAAAAATAAAAAAAAAGAAACATGGAATTAAAAAAAAAAAAAAAGGGAATTTTCCTTGGATTTCTGGAATTGTGGGAATGATGAGAAATTTTAAAAAATAAATAAAATTGGGAATTTTTGGGAATTCTCCCAAAAAATTCAAGAAATTCCCACAAAAATACAGAAAATACAAAAAAAAAAATCCATGGAATTCCCAAAAAAATTGGGAATTTTTTTTTGGATTTCTGAAATTTTGGGAATGAGAAATTCCCAAAATAATAAAAATTGGGAATTTTTGGGGGGGGGTATTTTTGGGAATTTCCCCCAAAAAAAAATTCCCATAAAAATTCAAGAAATTTCTGTAAAAATAAATAAATTTCTGTAAAAATTTAGGGAATTCTCACCAAAAAATTGGGAATTTTCTTTGGATTTTTGTGATTTTGGGATTAAGAAATTTTTAAAAAAAAATTAAATTGGGAATTTTTGGGAGAATTTTTGGGAATTTCAACAAAAATTAAAAAAAAATCCCATAAAAAAAAAAATTCAAGAAATTCCCACAAAAATTCAAAGAATTTCCACAAAAATTTAAAAAATTACCAAAATTTGGGTGGATTGAAAATTTGGGGAAAATTTGAATTTTTTGGGGGGGAAAAAGGAAAATTGGGGGATTTTTGGGGATATTTGGGTGAATTTTGGGGATTTTGGGGGGATTTTTTGTGATTTTATTTTTATTTATTTTTAGGGGATTTTTTGAGATTTTTATCAGATTTTTTGGGGTGAATTTTGTGGTTTTTTTGGGTGAATTTTGGGGGATTTTGGAGAATTTGGGGAAATTTTATGGATTTTTTTTAGATTTTTTCAGTCATTTTTGGTGAATTTTGAGATTTTTGAAGAAATTTTGGAGGATTTTTGGGGATTTGGGGTAAAATTCTGATTTTTTTTTTGGTGGATTTTTTGAAAAATTTGTGAGGATTTTTTTTTTTTTTTTTGAGATTTTTGGGGGATTTTGAAATTTTTTGGGGAGTTTGTGAATCTTGGGCATTTTTTGAGAATTTTTCAGGAATCTATGGAGAAGTTTTGGGGGAATTTTGGGGGATTTTGGATCATTTTGGGGAGGGAAAAAAGGAGAATTTTGGGGCCTTCTGGGGGAGAAAAAAATGAGAATTTTTGGGAGGGATTTTGGGACATTTTAGGGGGAAAAAAGGAGAATTTTGAGGGGGATTTTGGGTCATTTTGGGGGAAAAAAAGGAGAATTTTGGGTCCTTCTGGTGGAAAAAAAAAGTAAAATTGGGGGGATTTAGAGTCATTCTGGGGAAAAAGAATTTTGGGGAGATTTTTGGACCATTTTGGAATGAAAAAAGGAGATTTTTGAGGGGGATTTTGGGTCATTCTGGGGAAAAAAGGAGAATTTTGGGGCCTTCTGGGGAGAAAAAAATGAGAATTTTTGGGAGGGATTTTGGGACATTTTAGGGGAAAAAGGAGAATTTTGAGGGGGGATTTTGGGTCATTTTAGGGGAAAAAAAAAAGAAGAAATTTGGAGGGATTTTGGGGTCATTTGGGGAGGAAAAAAGAATTTTGAGGGGATTTTTGGGTCATTCTGAGAGGAAAAAAAAAAGGAGAATTTTGGGAGTGATTTTGGATCATTTAGGGGGAAAAAACCAGAATTTTGGGGGGGAATTTTGGGTCATTGTGGGGGTGAAAATGAGAATTTTGAGGGGATTATGGAGAAAAAAGGAGGATTTTGAGGGGGTTTTTGGGCAAGAAAAAAAAAGGAGAATTTTGGGGGGATTTTTGGGCAAGAAAAAAAGAAAAAGGAGAATTTTGAGGGAATTTTGGGTCATTTTGGGGAAAAAAATGAGAATTTTGAGGGAATTTTGGGTCGTTTTGGGCAGATTTGAGGGGAACAAGAGGGAAATTGGAGCCCCTGTGAGGGGTTTGAAGGTTTGAAAAGCGAAAAATTGAAAATTTGAAATTTGAAAAAGTGAAAAACCAAAATTTAAACACTCGTGAAGGGAATTGGGGCCTCTGTGAGGGATTTGAGGGTTTGAAAAATCCCAAAATTAAGATTTAAACACCTGTGAGGGGTTTGAAGGTTTGAAAAATCCCAAAAATAAGATTTAAACATCAATTTTAGCCCCTGTGAGGGGTTTGAGGCTATAAAAAGCTCCGTGAGGGGAATTTTATCCCTTGTGAGGGGTTTGAAGATATAAAAAAATTCCAAAATTAAGATTTAAACACCCGTGAGGGGAATTTGAGCCCCTGTGAGGGGTTTGAGGGTTTGAAAAATCCCAAAATGAAATTTAAACATCCATGAGGGAAATTTTAGCCCCTGTGAGGGGTTTGAGGCTATAAAAAGCTCCGTGAGGGGAATTTTAGCCCTTGTGAGGGGTTTGAGGATATAAAAAATTCCAAAATTAAGATTTAAACACCCGTGAGGGAAATTTGAGCTCCTGTGAGGGGTTTGAAGATATAAAAAATCCCAAAAATAAGATTTAAACATCCGTGAGGGGAATTGGAGCCCCTGTGAGGGGTTTGAGGCTATAAAAAGCTCCATGAGGGGAATTTTAGCCCTTGTGAGGGGTTTGAGGCTATAAAAAAATTCCAAAATTAAGATTTAAACACCCGTGAGGGGAATTGGAGCCCCTGTGAGGTGTTTGAGGGTTTGAAAAATCCCAAAATGAAATTTAAACATCCATGAGGGAAATTTTAGCCCCTGTGAGGGGTTTGAGGATATAAAAAAATCCCAAATGCATCCATGAGGGGAATTTTAGCCTTTGTGAGGGGTTTGAAAATATAAAAAATTCCAAAATTAAGATTTAAACACCCGTGAGGGGAATTGGAGCCCCTGTGAGGTGTTTGAGGGTTTGAAAAATCCCAAAATGAAATTTAAACATCCATGAGGGAAATTTTAGCCCCTGTGAGGGGTTTGAGGGTTTGAGGATATAAAAATTCCAAAATTAAGCATCCGTGAGGGGAATTTTATCCCAAAATTAAATTTAAACATCCATGTGAGGGGTTTGAAGATATAAAAAGCTCCGTGAGGGGAATTCCAAAATTAAGATTTAAACACCCGTGAGGGGAATTTGAGCCCCTGTGAGGGGTTTGAGGTTTGAAAAATCCCAAAATGAAATTTAAACATCCATGAGGGAAATTTTAGCCCCTGTGAGGGGTTTGAGGCTATAAAAAGCTCCGTGAGGGGAATTTTAGCCCTTGTGAGGGGTTTGAGGATATAAAAAATTCCAAAATTAAGATTTAAACACCCGTGAGGGAAATTTGAGCTCCTGTGAGGGGTTTGAAGATATAAAAAATCCCAAAATAAGATTTAAACATCCGTGAGGGGAATTGGAGCCCCTGTGAGGGGTTTGAGGCTATAAAAAGCTCCATGAGGGGAATTTTAGCCCTTGTGAGGGGTTTGAGGATATAAAAAATTCCAAAATTAAGATTTAAACACCCGTGAGGGGAATTTGAGCCCCTGTGATGGGTTTGAGAGTTTGAAAAATCCCAAAATTAAGATTTAAACATCCATGAGGGAAATTTTAGTCCCTGTGAGGGGTTTGAGGCTATAAAAAGCTCCGTGAGGGGAATTTTAGCCCCTGTGAGGGGTTTGAAGATATAAAAAAACCCAAAATTAAGATTTAAACACCCGTGAGGGGAATTTGAGCCCCTGTGAGGGGTTTGAGAGTTTGAAAAATCCCAAAATGAAGTTTAAACATCCATGAGGGAAATTTTAGCCCCTGTGAGGGGTTTGTAGCTATAAAAAATTCCAAAATTAAGATTTAAACACCCGTGAGGGGAATTTGAGCCCCTGTGAGGTGTTTGAGGGTTTGAGAAATCCCAAAATTAAATTTAAACATCCATGAGGGAAATTTTAGCCCCTGTGAGAGGTTTGAGGCTATAAAAAGCTCCGTGAGGGGAATTTTAGCCCTTGTGAGGGGTTTGAAGATATTAAAAAATCCCAAAATGAAATTTAAACACCCGTGAGGGAAATTTGAGCTCCTGTGAGGGGTTTGAAGATATAAAAAATCCCAAAAATAAGATTTAAACATCCGTGAGGGGAATTGGAGCCCCTGTGAGGGGTTTGAGGATATAAAAAGCTCCGTGAGGGGAATTTTAGCCCTTGTGAGGGGTTTGAGGATATAAAAAATTCCAAAATTAAGATTTAGACACCCGTGAGGGGAATTTGAGCCCCTGTGAGGGGTTTGAGGGTTTGAAAAACCCCAAAATGAAATTTAAACATCCACGAGGGAAATTTTAGCCCCTGTGAGGGGTTTGAGGCTATAAAAGGCTCCGTGAGGGGAATTTTAGCCGCAGCGAGGGGTTTGAGAATATAAAAAGCTCCGTGAGAGGAATTTTAGCCCCTGTGAGGGGTTTGAAAATATAAAAAGCTCCGTGAGGGGAATTTTAGCCCTTGTGAGGGGTTTGAGGATATAAAAAGCTCCGTGAGGGGAACTGGAGCCCATGAAAGGGAGAAATCCTGAGGGGAGCGCGGCGCCGCCTGAGGAGGCTCCGGCACGGGAAGGACTCCCCGAGCCCTGAGGGTGCCCGCGCTTCCTTCCAGCCCTCATTCAAACCCTTTCATCGCCATTTAAAAGCGCGTTGAACGCCATTAAAGCCCCGACTCACGGCGGATCTCCCGCGCCGCCTCAGCGCTCAGCTCGCCCGCCATTCCCGCCGCTCGCCCAAACCGCGCCCGCCTCGCGTTCTGATTGGCTGAGCGCCGCCCGCCTCGACCAATCAGCGCTCAGCTCGCGTTCTGATTGGCTGAGCGCCGCCCGCTTCGACCAATCAGCGTTCGCCGAGGCGGGAGCGGACGCTTCTATTGGTCAGTGCTGGTAAAGCCCCGCCCCCTTCCTTGAGGCGGGAAAAGGAACTTCCGCCTTCCCGCAGCGGCCGCGGGGCATCATGGGAAGGGTGTGGCGCCCCCTGGTGGCTGCCAGTTAGCCCCAGTGAGTCCCAGTGACTCCCAGTAAGTCCCAGTAACCCCCCAGTAACTCCCAATAACTCCCAGTTCACTCCCAGTAACTCCCAGTTCATTCACAGAAACTCCCAGTTCATTCCCAGTAAATCCCAGGAACTCCCAGTTCATTCCCAGTGACTCCCAATGACTCCCAATTCATTCCCAGTAACTGCCAGCAACCCCCAGTTCACTCCCAGTAACTCCCAGTCCATTCCCAGTAAATCCCAGTAACTCCCAGTAACTCCCAGTTCATTCCCAGTAAATCCCAGTTCATTCCCAGTAACTCCCAGTAACTCCCAGTTTATTCCCAGTAACTCCCAGTACATCCCAGTACATCCCAGCACATCCCAGTACATCCCAGTACATCCCAGTAACTCCCAGTAACTCCCAGTACATGCCAGCACATCCCAGTAACTCCCAGTACATCCCAGTTCGTTCCCAGTAACTCCCAGTAACCCCCCAGTAACCTCCACTAACCCCCAGTAACTCCCAGTAACTCCCAGTTCATTTCCAGTAACTCCCAGTAAATCCCAGTAGATCCCAGGAAATCCCAGTTCATTCCCACTAAATCCCAGTTTGCTCCCAGTGCTCCCAGTATCCCCATCCCAGTACATCCCAGTACATACCAGTACATCCCAGTTCACGCCCAGTAGCCCCCAGTGACTCCCAGTAAATCCCAATTCGCTCCCAGTAATTCCCTGTATCCCTATCCCAGTAACTCCCAGTACATCCCAGTACATCCCAGTAACTCCCAGTATATCCCAGTACATCCCAGTACATCCCAGAACCCCATCCCAGTACATCCCAGTACATCCCAGTATATCCCAGTATATCCCAGTATATCCCAGTACATCCCAGTACCCCATCCCAGTAACTCCCAGTACATCCCAGCACATCCCAGTAACTCCCAGTACATCCCAGCACATCCCAGTAACTCCCAGAACCCCATCCCAGTAACTCTCAGTACATCCCAGCGCATCCCAGTATATCCCAGTAACTCCCAGTACATCCCAGTACATCCCAGTACATCCCAGAACCCCATCCCAGCACATCCCAGTAACTCCCAGTACATTCCAGTACATCCCAGTAGCCCCCAGTAACTCCCAGTTCATTCCCAGTAGCTCCCAGTTCGTTCCCAGTAGATCCCAGTTACTCCCAGTAACTCCCAGTAACACCCAGTAACTCCCAGTGCCCTCGGGACCCCCCGGAGCTCTCAGCCCGCAGGAGCCCCCAAACCCTGAACCCAAAATCCCAAACCCTGAACCCCAAAATCCCAAATCCTGAACCCCCAAGTCCCAAAATTCGGAACCCCCAAAATCCCCCAAACCCTGAACCCCGAAACCCAAATCCTGAACCCCAAAATCCCAAACCCCCAAATCCCAAACCCTGAACTCCAAAATCCCGAACCCTGAACCCCAAAATTCCCCAAACCCTGAACTCCAAAATCCCAAACCCTGAACCCCAAAATTCCCCAAACCCTGAACTCCAAAATCCCGAACCCTGAACCCCAAAACCCCAAAATCCCAAACCCTGAACCCCAAAATTCCCCAAACCCTGAACTCCAAAATCCCGAACCCTGAACCCCAAACCCTGAACCCCCAAATCCCAAACCCTGAATCCCCAAAATCCCAAACTCTGAACCCCAAAATCCCAAACCCCCAAATCCCAAACCCTGAAACCTGAACCCCAAAATCCCAAATCCCGAATCCCCAAACCCTGAACCCCGAAACCCCAAACCCCAAACCCTGAACCCCCAAACCGTGAACCCCCAAATCCCAAACTCTGAACCCCAAATCCCAAATCCCTGAACCCCAAAATCCCCAAACCCTGAACCCCCAAATCCCCAAACCCTGAACCCTGAACCCCCAAACCCTGAACCCCAAACCCTGAACCCCCAAAATCCCAAACCCTGAACCCCGAAACCCAAACCCTGAACCCCGAAACCCAAATCCCTGAACCCCAAAATCCCCCAAACCCTGAACCCCAAATCCCAAACCCTGAACCCCAAAATCCCAAACCCTGAACCCCGAAACCCCAGACTCTGAACCCCAAAATCCCAAATCCCGAATCCCCAAATCCCTGAACCCCGAAACCCTGAACCCCCAAACCCTGAATCCCCAAACCCCAAACCCTGAACCCCAAAATCCCAAACCCTGAACCCCAAAATCCCAAATCCTGAATTACCCCAAATCCCTGAACCCTGAAACCCTGAACCCCAAAATCCTGAATCCCAAACCCTGAACCCCCAAACCCCAAACTCTGAACCCCAAAATCCTGAACCCCCAAATCCCGACCCCTGAACCCCAAAATCCTGAACCCCAAAAATCCCAAACCCTGAACCCCCAAATCCCTGAACCCCCAAAATCCCAAACCCTGAGCCCCCAAAGCCCCAAACCCTGAACCCCAAAACCCTGAACCCCAAAATCCCAAACCCCGAAATCCCAAACCCTGAACCCCCCAAATCCCAAACCCTGAACCCCAAAATCCCAAACCCTGAACCCCCAAATCCCAAACCCTGAACCCTGAACCCCCAAACCCTGAACCCTGAAAATCCCCAAACCCTGAACCCCAAAATCCCAAACCCTGAACCCCAAAATCCCAAATCCCGAACCCCAAAATCCCAAACCCTGAACCCCAAAATCCCAAACCCCTGAACCCCAAATCCCCAAACCTGAACCCCAAAAATCCCTGAACCCCAAACCCTGAACCCCAAATCCCAAAACCCTGAACCCCCAAATCCCAACCCCAAACCTGAACCCCCAAATCCCAAACCCTGAACCCTGAACCCCCAAAACCCTGAACCCCAAAATCCCCCAAACCCTGAACCCCAAAATCCCAAACCCTGAACCCCAAAATCCCAAACCCTGAACCCCAAAAATCCCAAACCCTGAACCCCCAAATCCCAAACCCTGAACCCCAAATCCCAAACTGAACCCCAAAATCCCAAACCTGAACCCCAACCCCAAAAAATCCCAAACCCTGAACCCCAAAATCCCAAACCCTGAACCCTGAAATCCAAACCCTGAACCCCAAAATCCCCAAACCCTGAACCCCAAAATCCTGAACCCCAAAATCCCCAAACCCTGAACCCTGAACCCCCAAACCCTGAACCCCAAATCCCAAACCCTGAACCCCAAAAAAATCAAACCCTGAACCCCAAAATCCCAAACCCTGAACCCCAAAAATCCCAAACTCCTGAACCCTGAACCCCAAATCCTGAACCCCCAAATCCCAAACCCTGAACCCCAAAATCCTGAACCCCAAAATCCCAAACCCTGAACCCCAAAATCCCAAACCCTGAACCCCAAATCCCAAACCCTGAACCCCAAAATCCTGAACCCCAAAATCCCAAACCCTGAACCCCAAAATCCCAAACCCTGAACCCCGAAACCCCCAAACCCTGAACCCCAAAATCGCAAACCCTGAACCCCAAAATCCTGAACCCCAAATCCCCAAACCCTGAACCCCAAAATCCTGAACCCCAAATCCCCAAACCCTGAACCCCAAAATCCTGAACCCCGAAACCCCCAAACCCTGAACCCCAAAATCGTGAACCCCAAAATCCTGAACCCCGAAAGCCCAAACCCTGAACCCCCAAAACCCAAACCCTGAACCCCAAAATCCCAAACCCTGAATTACCCCAAACCCCTGAACCTCCAACCCCAAATACTTGAAACCCCAAACCCCAACCCGGGGATGGACTGGGATGGACTGGGATGGACTGGGATGGACTGGGATGGGACTGGGATGGACTGGGATGGGACTGGGATGGGATTGGGATGGACTGGGATGGACTGGGATGGGACTGGGATGGACTGGGATGGACTGGGATGGACTGGGATGGGATTGGGATGGGATTGGGATGGACTGGGATGGACTGGGATGGGACTGGGATGGGACTGGGATGGGACTGGGATGGACTGGGATGGACTGGGATGGGATTGGGATGGGATTGGGATGGACTGGGATGGACTGGGATGGGACTGGGATGGGACTGGGATGGGACTGGGATGGACTGGGATGGACTGGGATGGACTGGGATGGGACTGGGGATGGGACTGGGATGGGACTGGGATGGACTGGGATGGACTGGGATGGGACTGGGATGGGATTGGGATGGGATTGGGATGGACTGGGATGGACTGGGATGGGATTGGGATGGACTGGGATGGACTGGGATGGGATTGGGATGGACTGGGATGGGACTGGGAGGGACTGGGATGGACTGGGATGGGACTGGGATGGGACTGGGATGGGACTGGGAGGGACTGGGATGGACTGGGATGGACTGGGATGGGACTGGGATGGACTGGGATGGGACTGGGATGGGACTGGGAGGGACTGGGATGGACTGGGATGGACTGGGATGGACTGGGATGGACTGGGATGGCATTGGGATGGACTGGGATGGACTGGGATGGACTGGGATGGGATTGGGATGCACTGGGAGGGACTGGGATGGGACTGGGATGGACTGGGATGGGATTGGGATGGACTGGGATGGACTGGGATGGGACTGGGATGGACTGGGATGGGATTGGGATGGGACTGGGATGGACTGGGATGGACTGGGATGGACTGGGATGGGACTGGGATGGACTGGGATGGGATTGGGATGGGACTGGGATGGACTGGGATGGACTGGGATGGGACTGGGATGCACTGGGAGGGACTGGGATGGACTGGGAGGGACTGGGATGGACTGGGATGGACTGGGATGGTCTGGGAGGGACTGGGATTAACTGGGATGGGACTGGGATGGACTGGGATGGACTGGGATGGGATTGGGATGGACTGGGATGGACTGGGATGGGATTGGGATGGGACTGGGATGGACTGGGATGGACTGGGATGAACTGGGATGGACTGGGATGGGATTGGGATGGGACTGGGATGGACTGGGATGGGATTGGGATGGGACTGGGATTAACTGGGATGGGACTGGGATGGACTGGGATGGACTGGGATGGGATTGGGATGGACTGGGATGGACTGCGATGGGATTGGGATGGGACTGGGATGGACTGGGATGGACTGGGATGAACTGGGATGGACTGGGATGGGATTGGGATGGGACTGGGATGGACTGGGATGGGATTGGGATGGACTGGGATGGGACTGGGATGGGACTGGGATGGGACTGGGATTAACTGGGATGGGACTGGGATGGACTGGGATGGGATTGGGATGGGACTGGGATTGGACTGGGATGGACTGGGATGGGATTGGGATGGGACTGGGATGGGACTGGGAGGGACTGGGATGGGATTGGGATGGGACTGGGATGGACTGGGATGGACTGGGATGGGACTGGGATGGACTGGGATGGGACTGGGATGGGACTGGGATGGACTGGGACTGGGATGGACTGGGATGGACTGGGATGGGACTGGGATGGGACTGGGATGGGGAGGGACTGGGATGGGATGGGACTGGGATGGGACTGGGAGGGACTGGGATGGGACTGGGATGGGATTGGGATGGACTGGGATGGACTGGGATGGACTGGGATGGGACTGGGATGGACTGGGATGGACTGGGATGGGACTGGGGGATGGATGGACTGGGATGGACTGGGATGGGACTGGGATGGACTGGGATGGACTGGGATGGACTGGGATGGGACTGGGATGGACTGGGATGGACTGGGGGATGGGACTGGGATGGACTGGGATGGGACTGGGATGGGACTGGACTGGGATGGGACTGGGATGGACTGGGATGGACTGGGATGGGACTGGATGGGATGGGATGGGACTGGGATGGACTGGGATGGACTGGGATGGGACTGGGATGGACTGGGATGGGACTGGGATGGACTGGGATGGACTGGGATTAACTGGGATGGGACTGGGATGGGACTGGGATGGGACTGGGATGGACTGGGAGGGACTGGAATCAAACTGGGATTAACTGGGATTAACTGGAATCAAACTGGGATCAAACTGGGATTGACCGGAAGGAACCTTTATTGGGGAGGGGCGGGACCCGCGATTTGGGGGCGGGAGAAACACCTATGACGTCATCACCCTGATGTTGATGTCCACCCCAAAAATATTTTGGGGTGCCCCGATGACGTCATCACCCCAAATTTGGATCTACACCCCAAATTCTGAGGGAGTTTAGAGTCAATTTCGGGGGGAATTGATTCTAAAAAATGCAATTTTTGGGGTCGGAACCCCCAAATTTTTTGGGGTTCTTAAATTGGATTTGGGGTGTGACCCCCCCAAAAAAATATTTTGGGGTGCCCCGATGACGTCATCACCCCAAATTTTGATCTACACCCCAAATTCTGAGGGAGTTTAGAGTCAATTTTTGGGGGAATTGATTCTAAAAAATGCAATTTTTGGGGTTGGAACCCCCAAATTTTTGGGGTGCTTGGACTCGATTTGGGGTGTGACCCCCCCAAAAAAAATTCTTGAGGGAGTTTAGAGTCAATTTTGGAGGATTGATTCTAAAAAAACTGAATTTTGGGAGGTTTCACCCCAAAATTTTTGGGGTTCTTAAATTGGATTTGGGAGGGGTGCCCCGATGACGTCAATGCAAATTTTGATACACACCCCAAATTTTGAGGGAGTTTAGCAATTTTGGAGGATTGATTCTCGATTTGGGGTGCTTGGACCCCCAAAAAAAAATTTTGGGGCTCCCCGACAACGTCATCACCCCAAATTTTGATCTACACCCAAATTCTGAGGGGAGTTTAGAGTCAATTTTTGGGAATTGATTCTAAAAAACGCAATTTTGGGTTGGAACCCCAAATTTTTGGGTGCTTGGACTCAATTTGGGGTGTGACCCCCCAAAAAAATATTTTGGGGCGCCCCGATGACGTCATCACCCCAAATTTCGATCTACACCCCAAATTCTGAGGGAGTTTAGAGTCAATTTTGGGGGAATTGATTCTAAAAAACGCAATTTTTGGGGTCGGAACCCCCAAATTTTTTTGGGGTTCTTAAATTGGATTTGGGGTGTGACCCCCCAAAAAAATATTTTGGGGTGCCCCGATGACGTCATCACCCCAAATTTCGATACACACCCCAAATTCTGAGGGAGTTTAGAGTCAATTTTGGAGGATTGATTCTAAAAAACCTGAATTTTGGGGAGGTTTCACCCCCAAATTTTTGGGGTGCTTGGACTCGATTTGGGGTGTGACCCCCCCAAAAAAATTTTTGGGGTGCCCCGATGACGTCATCACCCCAAATTTCGATCTACACCCCAAATTCTGAGGGAGTTTAGAGTCAATTTTGGGGGGACTAAGCCTTAAAAAACGCAATTTTTGGGGTCGGAACCCCCAAAATTTTTTGGGGTGCTTGGACGCGATTTGGGGTGTGACCCCCAAAAATATTTCGGGGTGCCCCGATGACGTCATCACCCCAAATTTCGATACACACCCCGAATTCTGAGGGAGTTTAGAGTCAATTTTTGGGGGAATTGATTCTAAAAAACGCAATTTTTGGGGTTGGAACCCCCAAATTTTTTGGGGTGCTTAAATTGGATTTGGGGTGTGACCCCCCCCCCAAAAAAAAATTTTGGGGCTCCCCGATGACGTCATCACCCCAAATTTGGATCTACACCCCAAATTCTGAGGGAGTTTAGAGTCAATTTTGGAGGATTGATTCTAAAAAAACCTGAATTTTGGGGAGGTTTCACCCCCAAATTTTTGGGGTGCTTGGACTCGATTTGGGGTGTGACCCCCCCCAAAAAAAATATTTTGGGGTGCCCCGATGACGTCATCACCCCAAATTTCGATCTACACCCCAAATTTTGAGGGAGTTTAGAGTCAAATTTTGGGGGGACTGAGCCTTAAAAAACGCAATTTTTGGGGTCGGAACCCCCAAATTTTTTGGGGTGCTTGGACTCGATTTGGGGTTTGACCCCCCAAAAAAATATTTTGGGGTGCCCCGATGACGTCATCAATCCAAATTTTGATACACACCCCAAATTTTGAGGGAGTTTAGAGTCAATTTCGGGGGGAATTGATTCTAAAAAATGCAATTTTTGGGGTCGGAACCCCCAAATTTTTTGGGGTGCTTAAATTGGATTTGGGGTGTGACCCCCCCAAAAAAATTTTGGGGTGCCCCGATGACGTCATCACCCCAAATTTCGATCTACACCCCAAATTTTGAGGAAGTTTAGAGTCAATTTTTGGGGGAATTGATTCTAAAAAATGCAACTTTTGGGGTCGGAACCCCAAATTTTTTTGGGGTGCTTAAATTGGATTTGGGGTGTGACCCCCCAAAAAAATATTTTGGGGTGCCCCGATGACGTCATCACCCCAAATTTCGATCTACACCCCAAATTTTGAGGGAGTTTAGAGTCAATTTTGGAGGATTGATTCTAAAAAAACCTGAATTTTGGGGAGGTTTCACCACCAAATTTTTTGGGGTGCTTCAACTCGATTTCGGGTGTGACCCCCAAAAAAATATTTTGGGGTGCCCCGATGACGTCATCAATCCAAATTTTGATATACACCCCGAATTTTGAGGGAGTTTAGAGTCAATTTTTGGGGGAATTGATTCAAAAAAATGCAATTTTTGGGGTCGGAACCCCCAAATTTTTTGGGGTGCTTAAATTGGATTTGGGATTTGACCCCCCCAAAAAAATATTTTGGGGTGCCCCGGTGACGTCATCACCCCAAATTTCGATACACACCCCAAATTTTGAGGAAGTTTAGAGTCAATTTTGGAGGATTCATTCTAAAAAAAACTGAATTTTGGGGAGGCTTCACCCCCAAATTTTTTGGGGTGCTTAAATTGGATTTGGGGTGTGACCCCCAAAAAAATATTTTGGGGCTCCCCGATGACGTCATCACCCCAAATTTGGATCTACACCCCAAATTTTGAGGGAGTTTAGAGTCAAATTTTGGGGGGACTGAGCCTTAAAAAAAGCAATTTTTGGGGTCGGAACCCCCAAATTTTTGGGGGTTCTTAAATTGGATTTGGGGTTTGACCCCCCCTAAAAAAATATTTTGGGGTGCCCCGATGACGTCATCACCCCAAATTTCGATCTACACCCCAAATTCTGAGGAAGTTTAGAGTCAATTTTTGGGAGAATTGATTCTAAAAAACGCAATTTTTGGGGTCGGAACCCCCCAAATTTTTTGGGGTGCTTGGACTCGATTTGGGGTTTGACCCCCCCAAAAAAAAATTTTGGGGTGCTCCGATGACGTCATCAATCCAAATTTGGATCTACACCCCAAATTCTGAGGGAGTTTAGAGTCAATTTCTGGGGGGACTGAGCCTTAAAAAACGCAATTTTTGGGGCCGGAACCCCCAAATTTTTTTGGGGTTCTTAAATTGGATTTGGGGTGTGACCCCCCCAAAAAAATATTTTGGGGTGCTCCGATGACGTCATCACCCCAAATTTCGATACACACCCCAAATTCTGAGGGAGTTTAGAGTCAAATTTTTGGGGGACTGTGCCTTAAAAAACGCAATTTTTGGGGTCGGAACCCCCAAATTTTTTGGGGTTCTTAAATTGGATTTGGGGTGTGACCCCTCCCAAAAAAATTTTGGGGCTCCCTGATGACGTCATCAATCCAAATTTGGATCTACACCCCAAATTTTGAGGGAGTTTAGAGTCAAGTTTTGGGGGGAATTGATTCTAAAAAATGCAATTTTTGGGGTTGGAACCCCCAAATTTTTTTGGGGTTCTTAAATTGGATTTGGGGTGTGACCCCCCCAAAAATATTTTGGGGTGCCCCGATGACGTCATCACCCCAAATTTGGATCTACACCCCGAATTTTGAGGAAGTTTAGAGTCAATTTCGGGGGGAATTGATTCTAAAAAATGCAATTTTTGAGGTCGGAACCCCCAAATTTTTTGGGGTGCTTACATTGGATTTGGGGTGTGACCCCCCCAAAAAAAATTTTGGGGAGCCCCGATGACGTCATCAATCCAAATTTGGATCTACACCCCGAATTCTGAGGGAGTTTAGAGTCAAATTTTGGGGGGACTGAGCCTTAAAAAACGCAATTTTTGGGGTAGGATCCCCCAAATTTTTTGGGGTTCTTAAATTGGATTTGGGGTGTGACCCCCCCAAAAAAAATATTTTGGGGTGCCCCGATGACGTCATCACCCCAAATTTCGATACACACCCCAAACTCTGAGGGAGTTTAGAGTCAATTTTGGGGGGACTGAGCCTTAAAAAACGCAATTTTTGGGGTTGGAACCCCCAAATTTTTGGGGTGATTGGACTCGATTTGGGGTGTGACCCCCCAAAAAAAATTTTGGGGCGCCCCGATGACGTCATCACCCCAAATTTGGATCTACACCCCAAATTGTGAGGGAGTTTAGAGTCAATTTTTGGGGGAATTGATTCTAAAAAATGCAATTTTTGGGGTCGGAACCCCCAAATTTTTTTGGGGTGCTTAAATTGGATTTGGGGTGTGACCCACCAAAAAAATATTTTGGGGTGCCCCGATGACGTCATCACCCCAAATTTCGATACACACCCCGAATTTTGAGGGAGTTTGGAGTCAATTTTTGGAGGATTGATTCTAAAAAAACCTGAATTTTGGGGAGGTTTCACCCCCAAATTTTTGGGGTGCTTGGACTCGATTTGGGGTGTGACCCCCCAAAAAAAATTTTGGGGTGCCCCGATGACGTCATCACCCCAAATTTGGATCTACACCCCAAATTTTGAGGGAGTTTAGAGTCAATTTTGGAGGATTGATTCTAAAAAAACCTGAATTTTGGGGAGGTTTCACCCCCAAATTTTTGGGGTGCTTGGACGCGATTTGGGGTGTGACCCCCCAAAAAAATATTTTGGGGTGCCCCGATGACGTCATCACCCCAAATTTCGATACACACCCCGAATTCTGAGGGAGTTTAGAGTCAATTTTGGAGGAATTGAATCGAAAAAAACCAGGAATTTTTGGGGTCGGAACCCCCAAATTTTTTGGGGGTGCTTGGACTCGATTTGGGGTGTGACCCCCCCAAAAAATTGTTGGGGCGCCCCGATGACGTCATCACCCCAAATTTCGATCTACACCCCAAATTCTGAGGGAGTTTAGAGTTAATTTTGGGGGGACTAAGTCTAAAAAAACCCGCAATTTTCGGTGTCTGAACCCCATTTTTTTTGGGGTGCTTAAATTGGATTTGGGGTGTGACCCACCCCCCCAAAAAAAAAAATATTTTGGGGCTCCCCGATGACGTCATCACCCCACATTTCGATATACACCCCAAATTTTGAGGGAGTTTAGAGTCAATTTAAGAAGAATTGAATCTTAAAAAATGCAATTTTTGGGGTTGGAACCCCCAAATTTTTGGGGGTGCCAAAACTCGATTCGGGCTGTGACCCCCCCAATTTTGGGGCTCCCCGTGACGTCATCAGCCGCGGATGGCGATGTCCCCGGGGTGACTCAGCCAAACATCGAACACGCTTTTATTGGGCGGCGCCCCCCAATCCGCCAACTCCCCCAAATTTGGGGGTCCCCTCTGCTGGGGGAGGGGCCCCCTCATCATCCCCCCCCCAAATCCCAACCCCAAATTTTGGGGTCCCCCCCCCTGAGGAGCCACCGCGTTGGGGGCGCCCCCGGAGCTGTGGGAGGAGGGGAGCGCCCCAAAAATTTGGGGGGGATTTTGGGGTTTGGGGCGCAGCAGGGACGCGATGGAGAAACTGGAATTGGGGGGGGCGGGGGGAGGGGACGGGGGGTAGCGGCGACCCCAAAGCACGAACGGCGCCAGGTCCGGGACGAAGCGGGCGGAACCGGGACAAGAACCGGAAGTGGAGCATGAACCGGAACCGGAAGTGAAGCAGGAACCGGAAGTGGAGCAGGATGCGGAGCAAGAACCGGAAGTGGAGCAGGATGTTGAGCAAGAACCGGAAGTGGAGCCGGATCCGCAGATGGAACCGGAAGTGGAGCCGGATCCGGAACCGGAAGTGGAGCCGGATCCGCAACCGGAACCGGAAGTGGAGCAGGAGCAGGATCCTCGCGCCACCGCCGTGTTCTGCAGGCGCAGCGCGGCCGGAGGGATCCGCGACACGTCCACGGTCCAAAAATTCCCTTTGGATTGGGGCTTGGAGGGGTCCTTCAGCACCTGGAGAAAGGGGATATTATGGGATGTTCGAAATTTGGGGGGTGTCAAATAAAATTAAAAAAAATTCTGCGTGGGAGATGAAAAAATCCCGGGATTTCAACACCAAAAATCCCCAAATTGTGACATCAAACCCAAAAATTGTGACCCCCCCCCAACCCCAAAAAGCTCAAAAGCCAAAACCCCAAATTTTGGTCCTGAAACGCCCAAACCCCAAAACCCCCAAACTCCAAATTTTGGCCCCAAACCCCAAATTTTGACCCCAAAATCCTGAAATCCCAAAAACCCCAAATTTTGAACCCGAAACCCCCAAATACCCCAAATTCCCAATACTCCAAAACCACAAAAATCCCTGAAATGTGACCCCAAAATCTCCAAATTTTGACCCCAAAACTCCAAAAAACCCAAAACTCCCCAAACCCCCCCAAAATCCTCAAACCCCCAAAAACCCCAAAATCCCAAATTTTGGCTCCAAAACCCCAAAAACCCCAAAACCACAAAATTCCCTGAAATGTGACCCCAAAATCTCCAAATTTTGATCCCCAAACCCCAAAAACCTCCAATCCCCAAAAAACCCCAAATTTTGAACCCCAAAAACCCGAAAACCCCAAAACCTTGAAACCCCAAAAACCCCAAAACCCAAATTTTGGCTCCAAATCCCCAAAAAACCCCACACCCAAAAACCCCAAACACCCCAAATTTTGAACCCCCAAAACCCCAAAACCCCAAAACTTTGAAATCCCCAAAACCCCAAAAATCCCAAAATCCCAAATTTTGGCTCCAAAACCCCAAAAATCCCAAAAACCCCAAAAACCTCCAAAACCCCAAAACCCCAGAAACCCCAAAAACCGTATTTTGACTCCAAAACCCAAATTTTGACCCCCCAAAACCACAAAATTCCCTGAAATGTGACCCCAAAATCTCCAAATTTTGATCCCCAAACCCCAAAAACCTCCAATCCCCAAAAAACCCCAAATTTTGAACCCCAAAAACCCGAAAACCCCAAAACCTTGAAACCCCAAAAACCCCACACCCAAATTTTGGCTCCAAATCCCCAAAAAACCCCAACCCCAAAAACCCCCAACACCCCAAATTTTGAACCCCAAACACCCCAAAACCCCAAAACTCAAAAACCCAAATTTTGACCCCAAAACCCCCAAACCCAAAGCCCCAAAAACCCCAAAAACCCCAAAAACCCCAAAACCCGAATTTTGATCCCAAAACTCCAAAAACCCCAAAACTCCAAACCCGAAATCCAGAAAATTCCCTGAAATATGACCCCAAAATCTCCAAATTTTGACCCCAAAACCCCAAAAACCAAAAAAACCCCATATTTTAAACCCCAAAACCCCCCAAAACCCCAATAACCCCAAATTTTGACCCCAAAACCCCAAACCCCAAAACCCCAAAACCCCAAAAACCCCAAAACCCCAAAACCCCAAAACTCCAAAAACCCCAAATTTTGACATCAAACCCCAAAAACCCCAAAACCCCCAAATCCGCAAAACCCCAAAACCCCAAACCCCCAAAAACCCCAAAACCCCAAAACTCCCTGAAATGTGACCCCAAAAACTCCAAATTTCGACCCCAAAACCCAAAACCCCAAAAAGCCCAAAACCCAAATTTTGACCCCAAAACTCCAAAACTCCCCAAAACCCCCAAAACCCCAAAAACCCCAAATTTTAACATCAAAACCCCAAAACCCAAAAAGCCCCAAAAACTCCAAAAACCCCCAAAACCCCAAAACCCCAAAAACCCCAAAAACACAAAAACCCCAAAACCCCAAAACTCCCTGAAATGTGACCCCAAAATCTCCAAGTTTCGACCCCAAAACCCAAAACCCCAAACCCCAAATTTTGACCCCAAAACTCCAAAAACTCCAAACCCCAAAAAACCCAGAAACCCCAAAAACCCCAAAAACCCCAAAACTCCTGAAATGTGACCCCCAAATCTCCAAGTTTCGAACCCAAAAGCCCCAAAACCCCAAAACCCCAAACCCCAAAACTCCAAATTTTAACCCTAAAACCCCCAAAACCCCAAAAACCCCAAAACCCAAATTTTGACCCCAAAACTCCAAAACTCCCCGAACTCCCCCAAAACCCCGAAAACCCCAAAAACCTGAAACCCCAAAACCGCAAAAACCCCAAAACCCCAAATTTTGACATCAAAACGCCAAAACCCAAAAAGCCCCAAAAACCCCAAAACCCCAAAAACCCAAAACCCCAAAACCCCAAAACCCCAAAACCTCAAAAATCCCAAAACCCCAAAAACCCCAAAACCCTAAAAACCCCAAAAACCCCAGAACCCCAAAAAATCCCAAAAACCCCAAAAACCCCAAAAACCCCAAAACCCCCAAACCCCCAAAAACCCCAATAACCCCAAATTTTGACCCCAAAACCCCAAACCCCAAAAACCCCAGAAACCCCAAAAACCCCGAAAACCCCCAAAACTCCCTGAAATGTGACCCCAAAATCTCCAAGTTTCAACCCCAAAAGCCCCAAAACCCCAAAACCCAAAAACCCAAAACCCCAAAACTCCAAATTTTGACCCTAAAACCCCCAAAACCCCAAAAACCCCAAAACCCAAATTTTGACCCCAAAACTCCAAAACTCCAAACTCCCAAACTCTCCCAAAACCCCAAAACCCCAAAACCCCAAAACCCCAAAACCCCAAAACCCCAAAACCCCAAAACCCCCAAACCCCCAAAACTCAAAACCCCAAACCCCCAAAAACCCCAAAACCCCAAAACCCCAAACCCCAAATCCCAAATTTTGACCCCAAAACCCCAAACCCCAAAAACCCAAAAAAAACCCCAAACCCCCAGAAACCCCAAAAACCCCAAAACCTCCAAAACCCCAAAAACCCCAATTACCCCAAATTTTGACCCCAAAACCCCAAACCCCAAAACCCCAAAACCCAAAAACCCCAAAAACCCCAAAACTCCCTGAAATGTGACCCCAAAATCTCCAAATTTCAACCCCAAAAGCCCCAAAACCCCAAAACCCCAAAAACCCCAAACCCCAAAACTCCAAATTTTGACCCTAAAACCCCCAAAACCCCAAAAACCCCAAAACCCAAATTTTGACCCCAAAACTCCAAAAACTCCAAAACTCCCCAAACTCCCCCAAAACCCCGGAAACTCAAAAACCCTAATTTTGACCCCAAAACCCTCAAAACCCCAAAACCCCAAATCCCAAATTTTGACCCCAAAACCCCCAAAA